>CAMAOC010000501.1:0-31666 GCA_945859555.1 Megachile ligniseca | reverse complement strand
TATCTCTATTACTCTTGTCTTTCTCCCTATAACTATTATTATTATCCTTATTATTATTATTATTGTCGCTATAACTGTTATTATTATTCTTATTACTATTATTATTATCCCTATTGCCCTTGTCTTTATCCTTAGAACTATTATTATTATCCTTATTATTATTATTATTATCGCTATAACTGTTATTATTATTCTTGTTACTATTATTATTATCGCTATAACTATTATTGTTATTCTTATTACTATTGTTACTATCTCTATTCCTCTTGTCTTTCTCCTTATAACTATTATTATTATCGCTATAACTGTTATTATTATTCTTATTACCATTGTTACTATCCGTATCACTCTTGTCTTTATCCATATAACTATTATTATTAATCCTTATTACAATTATTATTATCGCTATAACTGTTATTATTATTGTTATTACTATTATTATTATCGCTATAACTGTTATTATTATCCTTATTCTATTGTTACTATCCGTATTACTGTTGTCTTTATCCTTATAACTATTATTATTATCCTTATTATTATTATTATTATTATCGCTATACCTGTTATTATTATCCTTATTACTATTATTATTATCGCTATAACTGTTATTATTATGCTTATTCTATTGTTACTATCCCTATTACTCTTGTCTATATCCTTATAACTATTATTATTATCCTTATTACTATTATTATTATCGCTATAACTGTTGTTATTATTCTTGTTACTATTATTAGTGTCCGTATTACTCTTGCCTTTATCCTTAATACTATTATTATTATCGCTATAACTGTTATTATTATTCTTGTTACTATTATTATTATCCCTATTCCTCTTGTCTTTCTCCTAATAACTATTATTATTATCCTTATTATTATTATTATTATCGCTATAACTGTTATTATTATGTTTATTCTATTGTTACTATCCGAATTACTCTTGTCTTTATCCTTATAACTATTATTATTATCCTTATTATTATTATTATTATTATCGCTCTACCTGTTATTATTATCCTTATTATTATTATTATTATCGCTATAACTGTTATTATTATGCTTATTCTATTGTTACTATCCGTATTACTCTTGCCTTTATCATTATAACTATTATTATTATCCTTATTATTATTATTATTATCGCTATAACTGTTATTATTATCCTTATTATTATTATTATTATCGCTATAACCGTTATTATTATCCTTATTACTATTATTGTTATCGCTATAACTGTTATTATTATGCTTATTCTATTGTTACTATCTTTATTACTCTTGTCTTTCTCCTTATAACTATTATTATTATCCTTATTATTATTATTATTGTCGCTATAACTGTTATTATTATTCTTATTACTATTATTATTATCCCTATTGCCCTTGTCTTTATCCTTATAACTATTATTATTATCCTTATTATTATTATTATTATCGCTATAACTGTTATTATTATTCTTGTTACTATTATTATTATCGCTATAACTGTTATTGTTATTCTTATTACCTATTGTTACTATCCGTATCAATCTTGTCTTTACCATATAACTATTATTATTAATCCTTATTACTATTATTATTATCGCTATAACTGTTATTATTATCCTTATTCTATTGTTACTATCCGTATTACTGTTGTCTTTATCCTTATAACTATTATTATTATCCTTATTATTATTATTATTATTATCGCTATACCTGTTATTATTATCCTTATTACTATTATTATTATCGCTATAACTGTTATTATTATGTTTATTCTATTGTTAGTATCCGAATTACCCTTGTCTTTATCCTTATAACTATTATTATTATCCTTATTATTATTATTATTATTATCGCTCTACCTGTTATTATTATCCATATTATTATTATTATTATCGCTATAACTGTTATTATTATGCTTATTCTATTGTTACTATCCGTATTACTCTTGCCTTTATCATTATAACTATTATTATTATCCTTATTATTATTATTATTATCGCTATAACTGTTATTATTATTCTTATTACTATTACTATTATCCCTATTCCTCTTGTATTTATCCTTATAACTATTATTATTATCCTTATTATTATTATTATTATCGCTATAACCGTTATTATTATCCTTGCTACTATTATTATTATCGCTATAACTGTTATTATTATTCTTATTACCATTGTTACTATCCGTATCACTCTTGTCTTTATCCATATAACTATTATTATTAATCCTTATTACAATTATTATTATCGCTATAACTGTTATTATTATTCTTATTACCATTGTTACTATCCGTATCACTCTTGTCTTTATCCATATAACTATTATTATTAATCCTTATTACAATTATTATTATCGCTATAACTGTTATGATTATTGTTATTACTATTATTATTATCGCTATAACTGTTATTATTATGCTTATTCTATTGTTACTATCCCTATTACTCTTGTCTATATCCTTATAACTATTATTATTATCCTTATTACTATTATTATTATCGCTATAACTGTTGTTATTATTCTTGTTACTATTATTACTGTCCGTATTACTCTTGCCTTTATCCTTAATACTATTATTATTATCGCTATAACTGTTATTATTATTCTTGTTACTATTATTATTATCCCTATTCCTCTTGTCTTTCTCCTAATAACTATTATTATTATCCTTATTATTATTATTATTATCGCTATAACTGTTACTATTATTCTTGTTCCTATTATTATTATCCCTATTCCTCTTGTATTTCTCCTTATAACTATTATTATTATCCTTATTATTATTATTATTATCGCTATAACTGTTATTAATATTCTTATTACTATTACTGTTATCCCTATTCCTCTTGTATTTATCCTTATAACTATTATTATTATCCTTATTATTATTATTATTATCGCTATAACTGTTATTATTATCCTTAATACTATTATTATTATCGCTATAACTGTTATTATTATTCTTGTTACTATTATTATTATCCCTATTCCTCTTGTCTTTCTCCTTATGACTATTATTATTGTCGCTATAACTGTTATTATTATTCTTGCTACTATTATTATTATCGCTATAACTGTTATTATTATTCTTGTTACTATTATTATTATCGCTATAACTGTTATTATTATTCTTATTACCATTGTTACTATCCGTATCACTCTTGTCTTTATCCATATAACTATTATTATTAATCCTTATTACTATTATTATTATCGCTATAACTGTTATTATTATCCTTATTCTATTGTTACTATCCGTATTACTGTTGTCTTTATCCTTATAACTATTATTATTATCCTTATTATTATTATTATTATTATCGCTATACCTGTTATTATTATCCTTATTACTATTATTATTATCGCTATAACTGTTATTATTATGTTTATTCTATTGTTACTATCCGAATTACTCTTGTCTTTATCCTTATAACTATTATTATTATCCTTATTATTATTATTATTATTATCGCTCTACCTGTTATTATTATCCTTATTATTATTATTATTATCGCTATAACTGTTATTATTATGCTTATTCTATTGTTACTATCCGTATTACTCTTGCCTTTATCATTATAACTATTATTATTATCCTTATTATTATTATTATTATCGCTATAACTGTTATTATTATCCTTATTATTATTATTATTATCGCTATAACTGTTATTATTATTCTTGCTACTATTATTATTATCGCTATAACTGTTATTATTATTCTTATTACTATTACTGTTATCCCTATTCCTCTTGTATTTATCCTTATAACTATTATTATTATCCTTAATACTATTATTATTATCTCTATAACTGTTATTATTATTCTTGTTACTATTATTATTATCCCTATTCCTCTTGTCTTTCTCCTTATAACTATTATTATTATCGCTATAACTGTTATTATTATTGTTATTACTATTATTATTATCGCTATAACTGTTATTATTATCCTTATTCTATTGTTACTATCCGTATTACTGTTGTCTTTATCCTTATAACTATTATTATTATCCTTATTATTATTATTATTATTATCGCTATACCTGTTATTATTATCCTTATTACTATTATTATTATCGCTATAACTGTTATTATTATGCTTATTCTATTGTTACTATCCCTATTACTCTTGTCTATATCCTTATAACTATTATTATTATCCTTATTACTATTATTATTATCGCTATAACTGTTGTTATTATTCTTGTTACTATTATTACTGTCCGTATTACTCTTGCCTTTATCCTTAATACTATTATTATTATCGCTATAACTGTTATTATTATTCTTGTTACTATTATTATTATCCCTATTCCTCTTGTCTTTCTCCTAATAACTATTATTATTATCCTTATTATTATTATTATTATCGCTATAACTGTTACTATTATTCTTGTTCCTATTATTATTATCCCTATTCCTCTTGTATTTCTCCTTATAACTATTATTATTATCCTTATTACTATTATTATTATCGCTATAACTGTTATTATTATTCTTATTACTATTGTTGCTATCCGTATTACTCTTGTCTTTATCCATATAACTATTATTATTAATCCTTATTACTATAATTATTATCGCTATAACGGTTATTATTATTGTTATTACTATTATTATTATCGCTATAACTGTTATTATTATTCTTATTACTATTACTATTATCCCTATTCCTCTTGTATTTATCCTTATAACTATTATTATTATCCTTATTATTATTATTATTATCGCTATAACCGTTATTATTATCCTTATTACTATTATTATTATCGCTATAACTGTTATTATTATGCTGATTCTATTGTTACTATCTCTATTACTCTTGTCTTTATCCTTATAACTATTATCATTATCCTTATGGCTATTATTATTATCGCTATAACTGTTCTTATTATTCTTGTTACTATTATTACTGTCCGTATTACTCTTGCCTTTAACCTTAGTACTACTATTATTATCGCTATAACTGTTATTATTATTCTTGCTACTATTATTATTATCGCTATAACTGTTATTATTATTCTTATTACTATTGTTGCTATCCGTATTACTCTTGTCTTTATCCATATAACTATTATTATTAATCCTTATTACTATTATTATTATCGCTATAACTGTTATTATTATTGTTATTACTATTATTATTATCGCTATAACTGTTATTATTATACTTATTCTATTGTTACTATCCCTATTACTCTTGTCTATATGATTATAACTATTATTATTATCCTTATTACTATTATTATTATCGCGATAACTGTTATTATTATTCTTGTTACTATTATTATTATCCCTATTCCTCTTGTCTTTCTCCTTATAACTATTATTATTATCGCTATAACTGTTATTAATATTCTTATTACTATTACTGTTATCCCTATTCCTCTTGTATTTATCCTTATAACTATTATTATTATACTTATTATTATTATTATTATCGCTATAACTGTTATTATTATCCTTAATACTATTATTATTATCGCTATAACTGTTATTATTATTCTTGTTACTATTATTATTATCCCTATTCCTCTTGTCTTTCTCCTTATGACTATTATTATTATCGCTATAACTGTTATTATTATTCTTGCTACTATTATTATTATCGCTATAACTGTTATTATTATTCTTGTTACTATTATTATTATCGCTATAACTGTTATTATTATCCTTATTCTATTGTTACTATCCGTATTACTGTTGTCTTTATCCTTATAACTATTATTATTATCCTTATTATTATTATTATTATTATCGCTATACCTGTTATTATTATCCTTATTACTATTATTATTATCGCTATAACTGTTATTATTATGTTTATTCTATTGTTACTATCCGAATTACTCTTGTCTTTATCCTTATAACTATTATTATTATCCTTATTATTATTATTATTATTATCGCTCTACCTGTTATTATTATCCTTATTATTATTATTATTATCGCTATAACTGTTATTGTTATGCTGATTCTATTGTTACTATCTCTATTACTCTTGTCTTTATCCTTATAACTATTATCATTATCCTTATGGCTATTATTATTATCGCTATAACTGTTATTATTATTCTTGTTACTATTATTACTGTCCGTATTACTCTTGCCTTTATCCTTAGTACTATTATTATTATCGCTATAACTGTTATTATTATTCTTGCTACTATTATTATCATCGCTATAACTGTTACTATTATTCTTGTTACTACTATTATTATCCCTATTCCTCTTGTCTTTCTCCTTATAACTATTATTATTATCGCTATAACTGTTATTATTATTCTTGTTACTATTATTACTGTCCGTATTACTCTTGCCTTTATCCTTAGTACTATTATTATTATCGCTATAACTGTTATTATTATCCTTATTCTATTGTTACTATCCGTATTACTCTTGTCTTTATCCATATAACTATTATTATTAATCCTTATTACTATTATTATTATCGCTATAACTGGTATTATTATACTTATTCTATTGTTACTATCCCTATTACTCTTGTCTATATGATTATAACTATTATTATTATCCTTATTACTATTATTATTATCGCGATAACTGTTATTATTATTCTTGTTACTATTATTATTATCCCTATTCCTCTTGTCTTTCTCCTTATAACTATTATTATTATCGCTATAACTGTTATTAATATTCTTATTACTATTACTGTTATCCCTATTCCTCTTGTATTTATCCTTATAACTATTATTATTATACTTATTATTATTATTATTATCGCTATAACTGTTATTATTATCCTTAATACTATTATTATTATCGCTATAACTGTTATTATTATTCTTGTTACTATTATTATTATCCCTATTCCTCTTGTCTTTCTCCTTATGACTATTATTATTATCGCTATAACTGTTATTATTATTCTTGCTACTATTATTATTATCGCTATAACTGTTATTATTATTCTTATTACCATTGTTACTATCCGTATCACTCTTGTCTTTATCCATATAACTATTATTATTAATCCTTATTACTATTATTATTATCGCTATAACTGTTATTATTATCCTTATTCTATTGTTACTATCCGTATTACTGTTGTCTTTATCCTTATAACTATTATTATTATCCTTATTTTTATTATTATTATTATCGCTATAACTGTTATTATTATTCTTGTTACTATTATTATTATCGCTATAACTGTTATTATTATTCTTATTACCATTGTTACTATCCGTATCACTCTTGTCTTTATCCATATAACTATTATTATTAATCCTTATTACTGTTATTATTATCGCTATAACTGTTATTATTATCCTTATTCTATTGTTACTATCCGTATTACTGTTGTCTTTATCCTTATAACTATTATTATTATCCTTATTATTATTATTATTATTATCGCTATACCTGTTATTATTATCCTTATTACTATTATTATTATCGCTATAACTGTTATTATTATGTTTATTCTATTGTTACTATCCGAATTACTCTTGTCTTTATCCTTATAACTATTATCATTATCCTTATGGCTATTATTATTATCGCTATAACTGTTATTATTATTCTTGTTACTATTATTACTGTCCGTATTACTCTTGCCTTTATCCTTAGTACTATTATTATTATCGCTATAACTGTTATTATTATTCTTGCTACTATTATTATCATCGCTATAACTGTTACTATTATTCTTGTTACTACTATTATTATCCCTATTCCTCTTGTCTTTCTCCTTATAACTATTATTATTATCGCTATAACTGTTATTATTATTCTTGTTACTATTATTACTGTCCGTATTACTCTTGCCTTTATCCTTAGTACTATTATTATTATCGCTATAACTGTTATTATTATCCTTATTCTATTGTTACTATCCGTATTACTGTTGTCTTTATCCTTATAACTATTATTATTATCCTTATTATTATTATTATTATTATCGCTATACCTGTTATTATTATCCTTATTACTATTATTATTATCGCTATAACTGTTATTATTATGCTTATTCTATTGTTACTATCCCTATTACTCTTGTCTATATCCTTATAACTATTATTATTATCCTTAATACTATTATTATTATCGCTATAACTGTTATTATTATTCTTGTTACTATTATTATTGTCCCTATTCCTCTTGTCTTTCTCCTTATAACTATTATTATTATCGCTATAACTGTTATTAATATTCTTATTACTATTACTGTTATCCCTATTCCTCTTGTATTTATCCTTATAACTATTATTATTATCCTTATTATTATTATTATTATCGCTATAACTGTTATTATTATGCTTATTCTATTGTTACTATCTTTATTACTCTTGTCTTTCTCCTTATAACTATTATTATTATCCTTATTATTATTATTATTGTCGCTATAACTGTTATTATTATTCTTATTACTATTATTATTATCCCTATTGCCCTTGTCTTTATCCTTATAACTATTATTATTATCCTTATTATTATTATTATTATCGCTATAACTGTTATTATTATTCTTGTTACTATTATTATTATCGCTATAACTGTTATTGTTATTCTTATTACTATTGTTACTATCCGTATCACTCTTGTCTTTATCCATATAACTATTATTATTAATCCTTATTACTATTATTATTATCGCTATAACTGTTATTATTATCCTTATTCTATTGTTACTATCCGTATTACTGTTGTCTTTATCCTTATAACTATTATTATTATCCTTATTATTATTATTATTATTATCGCTATACCTGTTATTATTATCCTTATTACTATTATTATTATCGCTATAACTGTTATTATTATGTTTATTCTATTGTTAGTATCCGAATTACCCTTGTCTTTATCCTTATAACTATTATTATTATCCTTATTATTATTATTATTATTATCGCTCTACCTGTTATTATTATCCTTATTATTATTATTATTATCGCTATAACTGTTATTATTATGCTTATTCTATTGTTACTATCCGTATTACTCTTGCCTTTATCATTATAACTATTATTATTATCCTTATTATTATTATTATTATCGCTATAACTGTTATTATTATCCTTATTATTATTATTATTATCGCTATAACTGTTATTATTATTCTTGCTACTATTATTATTATCGCTATAACTGTTATTATTATTCTTATTACTATTACTGTTATCCCTATTCCTCTTGTATTTATCCTTATAACTATTATTATTATCCTTAATACTATTATTATTATCTCTATAACTGTTATTATTATTCTTGTTACTATTATTATTATCCCTATTCCTCTTGTCTTTCTCCTTATAACTATTATTATTATCGCTATAACTGTTATTATTATTGTTATTACTATTATTATTATCGCTATAACTGTTATTATTATCCTTATTCTATTGTTACTATCCGTATTACTGTTGTCTTTATCCTTATAACTATTATTATTATCCTTATTATTATTATTATTATTATCGCTATACCTGTTATTATTATCCTTATTACTATTATTATTATCGCTATAACTGTTATTATTATGCTTATTCTATTGTTACTATCCCTATTACTCTTGTCTATATCCTTATAACTATTATTATTATCCTTATTACTATTATTATTATCGCTATAACTGTTGTTATTATTCTTGTTACTATTATTACTGTCCGTATTACTCTTGCCTTTATCCTTAATACTATTATTATTATCGCTATAACTGTTATTATTATTCTTATTACCATTGTTACTATCCGTATCACTCTTGTCTTTATCCATATAACTATTATTATTAATCCTTATTACTGTTATTATTATCGCTATAACTGTTATTATTATCCTTATTCTATTGTTACTATCCGTATTACTGTTGTCTTTATCCTTATAACTATTATTATTATCCTTATTATTATTATTATTATTATCGCTATACCTGTTATTATTATCCTTATTACTATTATTATTATCGCTATAACTGTTATTATTATGTTTATTCTATTGTTACTATCCGAATTACTCTTGTCTTTATCCTTATAACTATTATTATTATCCTTATTATTATTATTATTATTATCGCTCTACCTGTTATTATTATCCTTATTATTATTATTATTATCGCTATAACTGTTATTGTTATGCTGATTCTATTGTTACTATCTCTATTACTCTTGTCTTTATCCTTATAACTATTATCATTATCCTTATGGCTATTATTATTATCGCTATAACTGTTATTATTATTCTTGTTACTATTATTACTGTCCGTATTACTCTTGCCTTTATCCTTAGTACTATTATTATTATCGCTATAACTGTTATTATTATTCTTGCTACTATTATTATCATCGCTATAACTGTTACTATTATTCTTGTTACTACTATTATTATCCCTATTCCTCTTGTCTTTCTCCTTATAACTATTATTATTATCGCTATAACTGTTATTATTATTCTTGTTACTATTATTACTGTCCGTATTACTCTTGCCTTTATCCTTAGTACTATTATTATTATCGCTATAACTGTTATTATTATCCTTATTCTATTGTTACTATCCGTATTACTCTTGTCTTTATCCATATAACTATTATTATTAATCCTTATTACTATTATTATTATCGCTATAACTGTTATTATTATACTTATTCTATTGTTACTATCCCTATTACTCTTGTCTATATGATTATAACTATTATTATTATCCTTATTACTATTATTATTATCGCGATAACTGTTATTATTATTCTTGTTACTATTATTATTATCCCTATTCCTCTTGTCTTTCTCCTTATAACTATTATTATTATCGCTATAACTGTTATTAATATTCTTATTACTATTACTGTTATCCCTATTCCTCTTGTATTTATCCTTATAACTATTATTATTATACTTATTATTATTATTATTATCGCTATAACTGTTATTATTATCCTTAATACTATTATTATTATCGCTATAACTGTTATTATTATTCTTGTTACTATTATTATTATCCCTATTCCTCTTGTCTTTCTCCTTATGACTATTATTATTATCGCTATAACTGTTATTATTATTCTTGCTACTATTATTATTATCGCTATAACTGTTATTATTATTCTTGTTACTATTATTATTATCGCTATAACTGTTATTATTATTCTTATTACCATTGTTACTATCCGTATCACTCTTGTCTTTATCCATATAACTATTATTATTAATCCTTATTACTATTATTATTATCGCTATAACTGTTATTATTATCCTTATTCTATTGTTACTATCCGTATTACTGTTGTCTTTATCCTTATAACTATTATTATTATCCTTATTTTTATTATTATTATTATCGCTATAACTGTTATTATTATTCTTGTTACTATTATTATTATCGCTATAACTGTTATTATTATTCTTATTACCATTGTTACTATCCGTATCACTCTTGTCTTTATCCATATAACTATTATTATTAATCCTTATTACTGTTATTATTATCGCTATAACTGTTATTATTATCCTTATTCTATTGTTACTATCCGTATTACTGTTGTCTTTATCCTTATAACTATTATTATTATCCTTATTATTATTATTATTATTATCGCTATACCTGTTATTATTATCCTTATTACTATTATTATTATCGCTATAACTGTTATTATTATGTTTATTCTATTGTTACTATCCGAATTACTCTTGTCTTTATCCTTATAACTATTATTATTATCCTTATTATTATTATTATTATTATCGCTCTACCTGTTATTATTATCCTTATTATTATTATTATTATCGCTATAACTGTTATTGTTATGCTGATTCTATTGTTACTATCTCTATTACTCTTGTCTTTATCCTTATAACTATTATCATTATCCTTATGGCTATTATTATTATCGCTATAACTGTTATTATTATTCTTGTTACTATTATTACTGTCCGTATTACTCTTGCCTTTATCCTTAGTACTATTATTATTATCGCTATAACTGTTATTATTATTCTTGCTACTATTATTATCATCGCTATAACTGTTACTATTATTCTTGTTACTACTATTATTATCCCTATTCCTCTTGTCTTTCTCCTTATAACTATTATTATTATCGCTATAACTGTTATTATTATTCTTGTTACTATTATTACTGTCCGTATTACTCTTGCCTTTATCCTTAGTACTATTATTATTATCGCTATAACTGTTATTATTATCCTTATTCTATTGTTACTATCCGTATTACTGTTGTCTTTATCCTTATAACTATTATTATTATCCTTATTATTATTATTATTATTATCGCTATACCTGTTATTATTATCCTTATTACTATTATTATTATCGCTATAACTGTTATTATTATGCTTATTCTATTGTTACTATCCCTATTACTCTTGTCTATATCCTTATAACTATTATTATTATCCTTAATACTATTATTATTATCGCTATAACTGTTATTATTATTCTTGTTACTATTATTATTGTCCCTATTCCTCTTGTCTTTCTCCTTATAACTATTATTATTATCGCTATAACTGTTATTAATATTCTTATTACTATTACTGTTATCCCTATTCCTCTTGTATTTATCCTTATAACTATTATTATTATCCTTATTATTATTATTATTATCGCTATAACTGTTATTATTATCCTTAATACTATTATTATTATCGCTATAACTGTTATTATTATTCTTGTTACTATTATTATTATCCCTATTCCTCTTGTCTTTCTCCTTATGACTATTATTATTATCGCTATAACTGTTATTATTATTCTTCCTACTATTATTATTATCGCTATAACTGTTATTATTATTCTTATTACCATTGTTACCATCCGTATCACTCTTGTCTTTATCCATATAACTTTTATTATTAATCCTTAGTACTATTATTATTATCGCTATAACTGTTATTATTATCCTTATTCTATTGTTACTATCCGTATTACTGTTGTCTTTATCCTTATAACTATTATTATTATCCTTATTATTATTATTATTATTATCGCTATACCTGTTATTATTATCCTTATTACTATTATTATTATCGCTATAACTGTTATTATTATGTTTATTCTATCGTTAGTATCCGAATTACTCTTGTCTTTATCCTTAGAACTATTATTATTATCCTTATTATTATTATTATTATTATCGCTCTACCTGTTATTATTATCCTTATTATTATTATTATTATCGCTATAACTGTTATTATTATGGTTATTCTATTGTTACTATCCTTATTACTCTTGCCTTTATCATTATAACTATTATTATTATCCTTATTATTATTATTATTATCGCTATAACTGTTATTATTATCCTTATTATTATTATTATTATCGCTATAACTGTTATTATTATTCTTATTACTATTACTATTATCCCTATTCCTCTTGCATTTATCCTTATAACTATTATTATTATCCTTATTATTATTATTATTATCGCTATAACCGTTATTATTATCCTTATTACTATTATTATTATCGCTATAACTGTTATTATTATGCTTATTCTATTGTTACTATCTTTATTACTCTTGTCTTTCTCCTTATAACTATTATTATTATCCTTATTATTATTATTATTGTCGCTATAACTGTTATTATTATTCTTATTACTATTATTATTATCCCTATTGCCCTTGTCTTTATCCTTATAACTATTATTATTATCCTTATTATTATTATTATTATCGCTATAACTGTTATTATTATTCTTGTTACTATTATTATTATCGCTATAACTGTTATTGTTATTCTTATTACTATTGTTACTATCCGTATCACTCTTGTCTTTATCCATATAACTATTATTATTAATCCTTATTACTATTATTATTATCGCTATAACTGTTATTATTATCCTTATTCTATTGTTACTATCCGTATTACTGTTGTCTTTATCCTTATAACTATTATTATTATCCTTATTATTATTATTATTATTATCGCTATACCTGTTATTATTATCCTTATTACTATTATTATTATCGCTATAACTGTTATTATTATGTTTATTCTATTGTTAGTATCCGAATTACCCTTGTCTTTATCCTTATAACTATTATTATTATCCTTATTATTATTATTATTATTATCGCTCTACCTGTTATTATTATCCTTATTATTATTATTATTATCGCTATAACTGTTATTATTATGCTTATTCTATTGTTACTATCCGTATTACTCTTGCCTTTATCATTATAACTATTATTATTATCCTTATTATTATTATTATTATCGCTATAACTGTTATTATTATCCTTATTATTATTATTATTATCGCTATAACTGTTATTATTATTCTTATTACTATTACTATTATCCCTATTCCTCTTGTATTTATCCTTATGTAACGTCCCCAGTCCACAACAAACACCCAACAAGTGGATAAGTAGGGAAATCATGTTATACGTATATTTTTATTTTTGTTATCGACCGCGATTACCGACCGCACCATAAAAATTCGCGCGGTAATGGTCCAGGGTAGAACGCGTGCAACATTGTTAAATTAGATCACCGATCGATGGCGCGCGCGTTAGTTAGACAGAGATGCCAAATACACATCGAGAAAGAATGATCATAAATTATTATTTAAACAATCATATTATTATTTATTTATTGACCATAAACCAAGAAGTATTTTTAGTTATTGTTTTGCGTATTATTTGTGATTAATTATTGTCTTATTAAAATACTTGTATTATCCCGCCAATCTGCGTATATAAAATTAATTAGAACCACGATTTAGCAAGTTAGCTTGTGAAATATTAATTAATAGTAAATCAAAACGTATTTTTCTTAATCAAACTAATATATTTTCTTTATTAAATAAAGCGTAATAAAGTAGTAATAGTTTTTATGCGTGTCTAAACTCGCCACTTGGCGCGAAAAACCCATGAGTCTCTGGGTATAAAAGGGCGTGCAGCGAAAGCCCGGTGTGCAGAACAATCTTTGAAGTACTACGCGACGGACCTCTTAGGAGAAGTATCAAGTGACGAATTGGAGCAGTTTTAGCTGGTAAGAGCCTAAAAGATTCTTAGTTTTAACTGGACAGCGGGTGTCAGCCATTTGGATACTTGATCGTTGGGTCGTTTTAGTAGCCAGCGAACAGCAGGCTCCCCATTCAAACGATCTTGTCTCTGAAACTCCGAAAGGAGAGTGTTACGCTCAGCCCCAGAAGGAACTAAGACATCAAACAAGAGCTCTTCAGCCACTCATAGAATTTATTATTTTTGCCGAGTTACAAATTCGCCGTCAGATTCTCGGAGTTCGCTCTGGGTAGTTTAGTAGCCAGCGAATAGCAGGCTCCCCATTTTGAGCGGCTTGGTCTCTGAAGCCCGTGTGTTTTGGGTGGCGTTTCGGTAGCTCCGGAATGTTAAAGTCGAGTCATACTAAATTTGCAACCCTGTTGGACATACGTTGTTCATCTGACTCTTGTATCGTTGGGTCGTTCTAGTAGCCAGCGAACAGCAGGCTCCCCAATTAAGCGATCGAGTTTTGGGTGTCAATTTGTGCTCCGATTAGAAGGGCCATGAAACTTATAGTTGTAGAGTCAAGCAAAGAGTAGCTGCTCCCGTCCAACTATATTCTTAGTTAAAATTTCGGTATTATAGAAAGATCAGATATTGTTCTGTCATCAGTCGGGATCTAGGTCCATTCTAAACCACGTCTTTTACATTTTATTCGATCAAATAAGTAACTTTGTTTAAACCGCGTTTCTTGCGTTGCGTCATAGCAATCGATTAAATAGTTAACTAAGAATACGTACCTTTGTTGAAATCCGCGTAACTGAAGTAGTTAGCTACCGATTTGCGTTTTTCGATACAAATTATATAATAACAAACAATACATATCTTTTTTATATCTTCGACTAAATTATTAATTTAATAAAATTATTAATTGTAATCCTCTATTTTTCACAATCAATTCATTGAATAAACCTAATTAACGGAAGGTATTAACCTGTAGATTTTACTCTTTAACCACACGCCAAACGAACCCCACATCTTTAGAATTAGTTATAATAAGAACGAGTCGCTTAATAGGCAAATGCCGCTCTTTGCCTTACGAGCGCTGTAAACACCCGGGTCTAGCACCAGGGACGTTACACGTTTAATATAACAAATAAATTTTTGGTGACAGCGTGGTGGGATTAAATACTTTAGAGACCACTGCACCCTTTCGAATTCATACGTAACAGAATAAATTTTTAGCGTTAGCATTGAGGATAAAACAGGTGCAGAATCACTGATCGTAGCTTCAGATACGCATCATTGGTCTACTGTGTGGCAAGAGAACTTTTCTCTGTGGAGGTTAAAACCTTTCGTTTCCATTTTACTAATAAAAAGGAAAGGAAAAAAAAAACACACATAAAGAATATATATATAGAAAAAAAAAAGTAGAAAAAAAAAACACAAACAAATATTTAATTAATTAATTCCGAATAAAGCTAACTCAAAATGCAAGACGAAATAGAGGTTCAACAAGAAAGCGCTTCTCGCTCCTTTCCACAAATTAGTATACGAGACGCCGCGGACATAGTGCCTCCGTTTGATTTGCACAATATTCCAATATATCAATTTACGAAAAATTGCCTAAATGCTAAACGTATGATTTCGCCTCACGCCGAATACGGGTTAGTACAATTAATAAAAAATAAATTATTCGGTCAGGCATCGCGAGTAATTCTAAGCGGCGAGTATAATACGATAGACGAGTTAATTGCGGTTCTAAAATCACGCTTCGCTCCAACATATACTTCCATTCAATTGTACGGAGACTTATCAAAAATTGCGCAAATGCCAAACGAGGCCGCCGTTGATTATAGTAGTCGCGTCTCAACTATTTTATCTGAAATCAAAAATTGTAATGAGTTAGAGCAGCCAACCATTGCGCAACAATACAATAAGACCGCGGAAACTAACGCGGTAAAAGCATTTTTAACAGGACTTAGGCCTGAAATTTATAATCGTTTGCGTATACACGAATTTATATACTTAGACGACGCGATTAGCGCCACCATTAGGGCAGAAGCCGAAGTTAGAGAAAATCATTTAAGACTAAAAATGACCGAAAACTACACTCGTTCCATTCGGTGCAGTAATTGCTTCGGGTACGGACACAATACCAGCATGTGCCCAAGCCAGGGCTTAGGCGGGCAACAAACCGCTAGAATACAATGGCAACCCCGGTATTGCCAGCATTGTCAACGTTCAGGCCATACCATACAAAACTGCCGGAACATCAATCAACCTCCTCAACAGGGAAGATTTTGGAACCAACCTCAACAAGGACCCCCAAAGAATAACCCCCCTAATCAGGCCCTTGTCAACCGACCGCAACAAAACAATCAAGCACCTGTAGCAAGGCCGCCACCTACTTGCTCATACTGTAATAACATTGGGCACACCGTCGACCAATGCCGGAAAAAGGCCTATCAAGAAAGGCAAAAAGAAACAAACCAACAGGTATGTAAAAGGACCAATCTCATAAAACCCACGTGCAAGATAAAGAAACCGCCTACCATAGAAATAGAAAATGGCAATTTCCAACAAGGATCCGCTTGTTTTATGATAGACACCGGGTCAGATCTAAATTTAATAAAAAAAGATGCACTCTCCCCTGCTGCTCCTATATATACAGACGCTCTATTTGAACTAAACGGAATAACCGAAGGCCAACTTTCGACTACAGGATACACCAAAGTAAGAATTTGCAACACCGAAGCCATCCTCCACATAGTAGAAGATTTGCCCATAAACCAGGATGGAATACTCGGAAACGAATTTTTCATACACGCTGGAGCCGACATTAGATACTCCAAATCATTTTTGGCAATAGAAAATTACAAAATCCCATTCCAAGAGCCTGTCATCGAAATTAAAGCAAGAGAAGGGAACGTCATTCCCATTAAAATTTTAAACGCAAGTATTGACACAGGATTTCTACCCAAATTAAAATTACACCCAGAACTGCATCTCGGGAATGCGGTTGTAACCAATAGAAACGGAGTCGCTTTCATCTGCGCCATTAACGTCTCCACCGAACCAATCCGAATAAAGATGCCTGAAGTGGAACTAGTACCATTTGAAGAATCAACTATTGAAGACCTACACCACGAGGGCACTGAACGAGCGGAAGAATTATTCAAGACCCTGCGTTTGGACCATCTTAACGAAGAGGAAAAAAATAGCGTCAAACGCCTAATCCAAAAGAACGCAGATAGATTCAGTTTACCTGGAGAAGAATTGCCAGCTACTAACAAGGTACATCACCGAATAATTACTACAGACGAAGCTCCAATTAATGTAAAGCAGTACCGCTACCCTCAATGCCATAAAGAGGAGATAAACCAACAAATTAACGACTTACTACAAAAAGGCATAATCGAACATTCAACGTCTCCATACAATTCACCTCTATGGATAGTACCAAAAAAAGAAGACTCTCAGGGACAGAAGAGATGGAGGTTGGTAATCGACTTCAGGCGATTAAATGAAAAGACTATTGGCGACGCCTACCCCCTGCCCAACATAACAGACATATTGGACCAACTGGGCAGCGCAAAATACTTTTCGATTTTTGACTTGAGATCAGGGTTTCACCAAATCCCTATGCATCCAGACGACAAACATAAAACTGCATTTTCCACACAATATGGGCACTACGAATTTAATAGAATGCCGTTCGGTCTGAAAAATGCCCCGGCAACATTTCAACGGTTGATGGACAATGTGCTAACAGGACTCCAAGGATTAGAAGTATTTGTCTACTTAGACGACATGGTCCTTTACGCAAGTTCACTGCAGGAACACGAAATCAAATTTGACAAATTAATGAAGAGACTCAGGGAAGCAAATCTTAGCCTGCAGCCGGATAAGTGCGAGTTCCTGAAAAAAGAAGTGGCATACCTGGGACACATTATTGACGAAAACGGACTCAGGCCAGATCCTAGGAAAATAGAAGCAGTCAAGGAATTCCCTATACCAAGGACCATAAAAAATGTTAGACAATTTCTGGGCCTATGCGGATACTATCGAAGATTCATACAAGACTTCTCAAAAATCGCAAAACCACTGTCTGATCTAACAAAGAAGGAACGGAAGTTCGAGTGGACCGATCAACAGCAGGACGCCTTTACGCACCTTAGGGATGCTTTATGTAAAGAGCCGATTCTAGCATATCCAAACTTCTCAGAACCTTTTAACATTACTACGGACGCATCTGGAATAGCCGTAGGAGCCATCCTTAGTCAAGGAGAAATCGGGAAGGACCGGCCTATTTCATATGCCTCAAGAGTTCTTAATGAAGCCGAAACAAGATATTCAGCAACCGAAAGAGAGCTCCTGGCCATCGTCTACGCCGTAAACCACTTTCGTCCTTACGTTTATGGAAGAAAATTTTATTTAATAACAGATCATAAGCCATTAACTTGGATAACTAGAGTCGCCGATCCTACATCAAGATTACTTCGATGGAAATTGAAGTTAAGCGAATATGACTACGAAGTCATATATAAAGCTGGGAAACTAAATTGTAATACGGACGCATTATCCCGTAACCCTATTAAAAATATTGAAGCATTGCCAATCGACGCAAAAAGATCCCGATCAACCACCACATCTGAAGGTAAAGAAATAAAACGACCGAAACTATGGCACCAGCACGTTAAACGCCCGAGAGAATCCACAACTACGTCAAACTCAGGAAAAATTAAAAAGGAGAAACTATGGCACCAGTACCCTACTCGACCACGGGAATCTGCATCTGCCGAATCATTACCCAGGAAGAAAAAACGTACACAATATTCTACCAAAGAAATTAGTTCGGACGAGTCCAATTATTACGATACCGATGACTCAGAGTTCGTAGGAAAAGACAAGAATAAACACTTAAACTCAAGCACCTCACAGCTGGAGACCAAAAAGAAAAAGAAGCACAAAAAACATAAACACGGAAAGAAAATACAGGTCGAAATTCATCAACCCCCAACTGCTTTTAAAGAAAAGGTCCCAAGCAACACACAAAAAAGGAAAGAAGAACCCATTGTAATCGGCGACGAAATAGAAGAAATAGACGACGCAACAATTATCCCAAAATATATGTTCAAAGACCCCCCAAAAATCTACCCTTCTTCTGACACACATAAAGAAGAGTCTTCAGAACCTAAAAATTTAAAAGAAAAATCAGATTCAAGTCCAACAAAAACAGCCCCCATAACACCCATTAAAATATATAGAGAAGATGGACAACTTACCATAAGGAAATCAGGGGAACCACGTATAATAGCAGAAGAAATAACATACACAACGATAGAAGAAGTCAAGGATCACCTGTGGGCAAGAAAAGGACCAATAGTTATATTTTTAGACAAGGAAGGAAACCCCACTGACCCACAATCAGAAGAAGTAATAAGGAAAAAGAAGATTAATATTACCAAATCATTAGCTGAAGGTATAATTGTAATTAAATTAAAAACCCAGCTGGTACTAGGAGTAACAGTGCCAACAAAGGAAGCACTGCCCCAAGCATTGAAGTCTCTCTCACATTTTCTCCAGGAACAGAATATACAGGAAATTAGCATGCCAGACAGAAAGTACATCAAGAAAGTCTTACACGTCATCTTCGCCAGCACCCACACTAAAATAACATTATGCAGAGGGAACATACAAACACCCCTGCAACAGGATAGAATAGAAATTATTAAGGAAAACCATGTAACACCATTAGGCGGACATAAGGGCATTAGGAAAACTTACCATCGGATAAGAGATAATTACTACTGGAAAAACATGAAAAAGGATATAACAGATTACGTCAAAACCTGCATCGACTGCCAAAGAAACAAGCTGGTAAGGATGAAAACTAAAGAACCAATGGTCATCACAGACACACCATTTGAAGCATTCGACAAAATATCTCTGGACATCCTGGGACCACTACCATTAACAAGAAAAGGACACAGTTACATATTAACCATCCAGGACAACTTAACAAAATACTCAGTCGCAGCACCAGTCGTATCTATTACCGCAGAAGATGTAGCAAAGGCTTTTACGGAACATTTTATCTGCAAATTTGGATGTCCAAAGGCAATTTTAACAGACCAAGGCACTTGTTTCACCGGATCATTAATGAAAAAATTGGCAAGAATCTTCCAAATCAAAACTTATAGAACTTCATCATTTCACCCACAGTCCAACGGTTCACTGGAAAGAAGCCACCACGTATTTATAGAATACCTCAAACATTACATTACAGAGCAGAAACAATGGGATGAATGGTTACCTCAGGCCCTCTTCTCATACAATACCAGCATACACGAAGGGACAAAATTTACGCCGCACGAACTAGTATTCGGCAAAAAGGCAAGACAACCATCCAGCTTCGTAATAGAGGAAAACATCAACACCTATCCAGATTATGTTGAAAACTTAATCACTACATTGCACAGCCTTCGTAAAATAGCCAGGAACAACTTACAACAATCGAAATACCGACAAAAATTCTACTACGACAGGAAAATACGGCCCACACATTACCAAACGGGCGAGGATGTGTTTTTACTCAACCCACCACGAAAAAACAAATTAGAGAGAGAATACTCTGGCCCGCACAAAATAACTAGGAACATTGGCCAAAACAACGTAGAATTGCAAATTGGAGGGAAAAACAAAAAACGAATAGTACACAAAGATCGCGTCAAGAGGGCCCATGTGCCAATCAATGATCGAGAATCAATAATAAGGTGAATATAGCTTTATAGAACGCAAAATTTTAAACGAAACGCGCATGCGCGACAACAAGTGGCTAAAGTGCAGTGAACGCACTGCAAGGGCACATTGTAGAGCCAACGGCCAACAAAGACACTCGTTAACAGAAGAAGCAAATTATTAAAAATTCAATATGGTGCAAGATCAAAGAACCGAGAACATCTTATCCGGCATGTGCGTCCAGGACAAGGGGTTTGTGTTCTCATGTAAATATCACTGGGATATGAAGAGACTATGCCATTCCTGCGGGATGCAGGCGGTCCCAGGGACCAAGCACCAGTGGTGGTCAATAGGCAAGTAAATCACATTTCCTTCTTGTAAGGAACTCGCAACTATAAGAAATGAATAAATATTTATACTCATAACGCAAATTAAAAACGATAGGGAGCCACCACCACGTGCACTCTAGCCACGCACTAAACAAGGTAAAGTGCATAGCGTGCCAGGAGGTCCTAAGCGATATCAGGCCAGCCATCTCATGCACAGAGTGCATGAATCGCATCTCCGAGCACGACGAGGAGGAGATGGAGTGTTTCGGCGAAGGGGTCATGCTCCCGACGGACCCAGCCTTCCCACTAATGGAACTCGCCGAAATGTAAAAGAAAAAAAAAACAAAAAGGAAAAAAAAAAAAAAAAAAACACATATATATATTTTTATTATTATATTTTTATACATATAACCCCTTATTAAAATAAACAACCTATTTAACCCAAAAAAAAAGACGATATATTGCTTAAACCCGCCATATTTGGGGAAAAAGAAAAACAAAAAAGGAAAAAAAAAAAAAAAAAAGGGGGGAAAATATTTCTTTTATATAATTGCGTGATCACGCGGGAAACCGCCATATTTGGGAAGATCCCATGAACCCTTGCCACAACCGAATTAATAGCCAAGGAAAATGGCGCGACGAGCTGGCAAGAAGGTAATACTGCGCAGTTTTAAGAAGAAAATGCAGAAACTGGAGACAAAGGTAATGGAAAGTTACGCAGACACACATATACGGGGTTCCATCACCGCTAATCAACATAATATAGGAGACCGCTGGCCCTAGCGAACAAGCGCATGGAGATAAGAAAAACCAAAGGTGGAAGCTGCACACGGTAGACATCCCAAACCCGCCGTGGCATCAATACAAACAAATAAAAAACAAAAGGGATCCACGACGCAGATGCTGGAAGATGCTCTGGCTGTTCGGTTCGGGAATAACATCGCCCCGAAACGAAGATAAAACCTGCCAATGCTGCGTGTGCGAGATCAAACGGCGCCGCAACTACGTAGATCTCTTGAGGACAAGAGACCCAAACAAGGGGGGAGGTGTAACGTCCCCAGTCCACAACAAACACCCAACAAGTGGATAAGTAGGGAAATCATGTTATACGTATATTTTTATTTTTGTTATCGACCGCGATTACCGACCGCACCATAAAAATTCGCGCGGTAATGGTCCAGGGTAGAACGCGTGCAACATTGTTAAATTAGATCACCGATCGATGGCGCGCGCGTTAGTTAGACAGAGATGCCAAATACACATCGAGAAAGAATGATCATAAATTATTATTTAAACAATCATATTATTATTTATTTATTGACCATAAACCAAGAAGTATTTTTAGTTATTGTTTTGCGTATTATTTGTGATTAATTATTGTCTTATTAAAATACTTGTATTATCCCGCCAATCTGCGTATATAAAATTAATTAGAACCACGATTTAGCAAGTTAGCTTGTGAAATATTAATTAATAGTAAATCAAAACGTATTTTTCTTAATCAAACTAATATATTTTCTTTATTAAATAAAGCGTAATAAAGTAGTAATAGTTTTTATGCGTGTCTAAACTCGCCACTTGGCGCGAAAAACCCATGAGTCTCTGGGTATAAAAGGGCGTGCAGCGAAAGCCCGGTGTGCAGAACAATCTTTGAAGTACTACGCGACGGACCTCTTAGGAGAAGTATCAAGTGACGAATTGGAGCAGTTTTAGCTGGTAAGAGCCTAAAAGATTCTTAGTTTTAACTGGACAGCGGGTGTCAGCCATTTGGATACTTGATCGTTGGGTCGTTTTAGTAGCCAGCGAACAGCAGGCTCCCCATTCAAACGATCTTGTCTCTGAAACTCCGAAAGGAGAGTGTTACGCTCAGCCCCAGAAGGAACTAAGACATCAAACAAGAGCTCTTCAGCCACTCATAGAATTTATTATTTTTGCCGAGTTACAAATTCGCCGTCAGATTCTCGGAGTTCGCTCTGGGTAGTTTAGTAGCCAGCGAATAGCAGGCTCCCCATTTTGAGCGGCTTGGTCTCTGAAGCCCGTGTGTTTTGGGTGGCGTTTCGGTAGCTCCGGAATGTTAAAGTCGAGTCATACTAAATTTGCAACCCTGTTGGACATACGTTGTTCATCTGACTCTTGTATCGTTGGGTCGTTCTAGTAGCCAGCGAACAGCAGGCTCCCCAATTAAGCGATCGAGTTTTGGGTGTCAATTTGTGCTCCGATTAAAAGGGCCATGAAACTTATAGTTGTAGAGTCAAGCAAAGAGTAGCTGCTCCCGTCCAACTATATTCTTAGTTAAAATTTCGGTATTATAGAAAGATCAGATATTGTTCTGTCACCAGTCGGGATCTAGGTCCATTCTAAACCACGTCTTTTACATTTTATTCGATCAAATAAGTAACTTTGTTTAAACCGCGTTTCTTGCGTTGCGTCATAGCAATCGATTAAATAGTTAACTAAGAATACGTACCTTTGTTGAAATCCGCGTAACAATACATATCTTTTTTATATCTTCGACTAAATTATTAATTTAATAAAATTATTAATTGTAATCCTCTATTTTTCACAATCAATTCATTGAATAAACCTAATTAACGGAAGGTATTAACCTGTAGATTTTACTCTTTAACCACACGCCAAACGAACCCCACATCTTTAGAATTAGTTATAATAAGAACGAGTCGCTTAATAGGCAAATGCCGCTCTTTGCCTTACGAGCGCTGTAAACACCCGGGTCTAGCACCAGGGACGTTACACTTATAACTATTATTATTATCCTTATTATTATTATTATTATCGCTATAACCGTTATTATTATCCTTATTACTATTATTATTATCGCTATAACTGTTTTTATTATGCTTATTCTATTGTTACTATCTCTATTACTCTTGTCTTTCTCCTTATAACTATTATTATTATCCTTATTACTAATATTATTATCGCTATAACTGTTATTATTATGCTTATTCTATTGTTACTATCCCTATTACTCTTGTCTATATCCTTATAACTATTATTATTATCCTTATTACTATTATTATTATCGCTATAACTGTTGTTATTATTCTTGTTACTATTATTACTGTCCGTATTACTCTTGCCTTTATCCTTAATACTATTATTATTATCGCTATAACTGTTATTATTATTCTTGTTACTATTATTATTATCCCTATTCCTCTTGTCTTTCTCCTAATAACAATTATTATTATCCTTATTATTATTATTATTATCGCTATAACTGTTATTATTATGCTTATTCTATTGTTACTATCCGTATTACTCTTGCCTTTATCATTATAACTATTACTATTATCCTTATTATTATTATTATTATCGCTATAACTGTTATTATTATCCATATTATTATTATTATTATCGCTATAACTGTTATTATTATTCTTATTACTATTACTATTATCCCTATTCCTCTTGTATTTATCCTTATAACTATTATTATTATCCTTATTATTATTATTATTATCGCTATAACCGTTATTATTATCCTTATTACTATTATTATTATCGCTATAACTGTTATTATTATGCTTATTCTATTGTTACTATCTCTATTACTCTTGTCCTTCTCCTTATAACTATTATTATTATCCTTATTATTATTATTATTGTCGCTATAACTGTTATTATTATCCTTATTCTATTGTTACTATCCCTATTACTCTTGTCTATATCCTTATAACTATTATTATTATCCCTATTCCTCTTGTCTCTCTCCTTATAACTATTATTATTATCGCTATAACTGTTATTATTATTGTTATTACTATTATTATTATCGCTATAACTGTTATTATTATCCTTATTCTATTGTTACTATCCGTATTACTGTTGTCTTTATCCTTATAACTATTATTATTATCCTTATTATTATTATTATTATCGCTATAACTGTTATTATTATCCTTATTCCTATTATTATTATCGCTATAACTGTTATTATTATGCTTATTCTATTGTTACTATCTCTATTACTCTTGTCTTTCTCCTTATAACTATTATTATTATCCTTATTATTATTATCATTATCTCTATAACTGTTACTATTATTCTTGTTACTATTATTATTATCAGTATTCCTCTTGTCTTTCTCCTTATAACTATTATTATTATCCTTATTATTATTATTATTATCGCTATAACTGTTATTATTATTCTTGTTACTATTATTATTATCGCTATAACTGTTATTATTATTCTTATTACCATTGTTACTATCCGTATCACTCTTGTCTTTATCCACATAACTATTATTATTAATCCTTATTACTATTATTATTATCGCTATAACTGTTATTATTATCCTTATTCTATTGTTACTATCCGTATTACTGTTGTCTTTATCCTTATAACTATTATTATTATCCTTATTATTATTATGATTATTATCGCTATACCTGTTATTATTATCCTTATTACTATTATTATTATCGCTATAACTGTTATTATTATGTTTATTCTATTGTTACTATCCGAATTACTCTTGTCTTTATCCTTATAACTATTATTATTATCCTTATTATTATTATTATTATTATCGCTCTACCTGTTATTATTATCCTTATTATTATTATTATTATCGCTTTAACTGTTATTATTATCCTTATTATTATTATTATTGTCGCTATAACTGTTATTATTATGCTGATTCTATTGTCACTATCTCTATTACTCTTGTCTTTATCCTTATAACTATTATCATTATCCTTATGGCTATTATTATTATCGCTATAACTGTTCTTATTATTCTTGTTACTATTATTACTGTCCGTATTACTCTTGCCTTTAACCTTAGTACTACTATTATTATCGCTATAACTGTTATTATTATTCTTGCTACTATTATTATTATCGCTATAACTGTTATTATTATTCTTATTACCATTGTTACTATCCGTATCACTCTTGTCTTTATCCATATAACTATTATTATTAATCCTTATTACTATTATTATTATCGACATAACTGTTATTATTATCCTTGTTCTATTGTTACTATCCGTATTACTGTTGTCTTTATCCTTATAACTATTATTATTATCCTATATTATTATTATTATTATTATCGCTATACCTGTTATTATTATCCTTATTACTATTATTATTATCGCTATAACTGTTATTATTATGTTTATTCTATTGTTACTATCCGTATTACTGTTGTCTTTATCCTTATAACTATTATTATTATCCTTATTATTATTATTATTATTATCGCTATACCTGTTATCATTATCCTTATTACTATTATTATTATCGCTATTCCTCTTGTATTTATCCTTATAACTATTATTATTATCCTTATTATTATTATTATTATTATCGCTATAACTGTTATTATTATCCTTAATACTATTATTATTATCGCTATAACTGTTATTATTATTCTTGCTACTATTATTATTATCGCTATAACTGTTATTATTATTCTTATTACCATTGTTACTATCCGTATCACTCTTGTCTTTATCCATATAACTATTATTATTAATCCTTATTACAATTATTATTATCGCTATAACTGTTATTATTATCCCTTATTCTATTGTTACTATCCGTATTACTGTTGTCTTTATCCTTATAACTATTATTATTATCCTTATTATTATTATTATTATTATCGCTATACCTGTTATTATTATCCTTATTACTATTATTATTATCGCTATAACTGTTATTATTATGTTTATTCTATTGTTACTATCCGAATTACTCTTGTCTTTATCCTTATAACTATTATTATTATCCTTATTATTATTATTATTATTATCGCTCTACCTGTTATTATTATCCTTATTATTATTATTATTATCGCTATAACTGTTATTATTATGCTTATTCCAGTGTTACTATCCGTATTACTCTTGCCTTTATCATTATAACTATTATTATTATCCTTATTATTATTATTATTATCGCTATAACTGTTATTATTATCCTTATTATTATTATTATTATCGCTATAACTGTTATTATTATTCTTATTATTATTATTATTATCGCTATAACTGTTATTATTATCCTTATTATTATTATTATTATCGCTATAACTGTTATTATTATTCTTATTACTATTACTATTATCCCTATTCCTCTTGTATTTATCCTTATAACTATTATTATTATCCTTATTATTATTATTATTATCGCTATAACCGTTATTATTATCCTTATTACTATTATTATTATCGCTATACCTGTTATTATTATCCTTATTACTATTATTATTATCGCTATAACTGTTATAATTATGCTTATTCTATTGTTACTATCCCTATTACTCTTGTCTATATCCTTATAACTATTATTATTATCCTTATTACTATTATTATTATCGCTATAACTGTTGTTATTATTCTTGTTACTATTATTACTGTCCGTATTACTCTTGCCTTTATCATTAATACTATTATTATTATCGCTATAACTGTTATTATTATTCTTGTTACTATTATTATTATCCCTATTCCTCTTGTCTTTCTCCTAATAACTATTATTATTATCCTTATTATTATTATTATTATCGCTATAACTGTTTACTATTATTCTTGTTCCTATTATTATTATCCCCTATTCCTCTTGTATTTCTCCTTATAACTATTATTATTATCCTTATTATTATTATTATTATCGCTATAACTGTTATTATTATTCTTATTACTATTGTTGCTATCCGTATTACTCTTGTCTTTATCCATATAACTATTATTATTAATCCTTATTAATACTATTATTATTATCGCTATAACGGTTATTAATTATTGTTATTACTATTATTATTATCGCTATAACGGTTATTATTTTTCTTATTACTATTACTATTATCCCTATTCCTCTTGTATTTATCCTTATAACTATTATTATTATCCTTATTATTATTATTATTATCGCTATAACCGTTATTATTATCCTTATTACTATTATTATTATCGCTATAACTGTTATTATTATGCTGATTCTATTGTTACTATCTCTATTACTCTTGTCCTTATCCTTATAACTATTATTCATTATCCTTATGGCTATTATTATTATCGCTATAACTGTTCTTATTATTCTTGTTACTATTATTACTGTCCGTATTACTCTTGCCTTTAACCTTAGTACTACTATTATTATCGCTATAAACTGTTATTAATATTCTTGCTACTATTATTATTATCGCTATAACTGTTATTATTATTCTTATTACTATTGTTGCTATCCGTATTACTCTTGTCTTTATCCATATAACTATTATTATTAATCCTTATTACTATTATTATTATCGCTATAACTGTTATTATTATTGTTATTACTATTATTATTATCGCTATAACTGTTATTATTATCCTTATTCTATTGTTACTATCCCTATTACTCTTGTCTATATCCTTATAACTATTATTATTATCCTTATTACTATTATTATTATCGCGATAACGGTTATTATTATTCTTGTTACTATTATTATTATCCCTATTCCTCTTGTCTTTCTCCTTATAACTATTATTATTATCGCTATAACTGTTATTATTATCCTTAATACTATTATTATTATCGCTATAACTGTTATTATTATCCTTAATACTATTATTATTATCGCTATAACTGTTATTATTATTCTTGTTACCATTATTACTGTCCGTATTACTCTTGCCTCTATCCTTAATACTATTATTATTATCGCTATAACTGTTATTATTATTCTTATTACTATTACTATTATCCCTATTCCTCTTGTCTTTATCCTTATAACTATTATTATTATCCTTATTATTATTATTATTATTATTCTCCTTATTACTATTATTATTATCGCTAATAACTGTTATTATTATTCTTATTACTATTATTATTATCCTTATTACTATTATTATTATCCTTAATACTATTATTATTATCGCTATAACTGTTATTATTATTCTTATTACTATTATTATTATCCCTATTCCCCTTGTCTTTATCCTTATAACTATTATTATTATCCTTATTACTATTATTAATATCGCTATAACTGTTATTATTATTCTTTTTACTATTATTACTGCCCGTATTACTCTTGCCTTTATCCTTAATACTATTATTATTATCGCTGTAACTGTTATAATTATTCTTGTTACTATTATTATTATCCCTATTCCTCTTGTCTTTCTCCTTATAACTATTATTATTATCCTAATTATTATTATTATTATCGCTATAACTGTTATTATTATTCTTATTACTATTATTATTATCCCTATTCCCCTTGTCTTTATCCTTATAACTATTATTATTATCCTTTTTACTATTATTATTATCGCTATAACTGTTATTATTATTCTTGTTACTATTATTACTGTCCGTATTACTCTTGCCTTTATCCTTATAACTATTATTATTATCGCTATAACTGTTATTATTATTCTTGTTACTATTATTATTATCCCTATTCCTCTTGTCTTTCTCCTAATAACTATTATTATTATCCTTATTATTATTATTATTATCGCTATAACTGTTACTATTATTCTTGTTCCTATTATTATTATCCCTATTCCTCTTGTATTTCTCCTTATAACTATTATTATTATCCTTATTATTATTATTATTATGGCTATAACTGTTATTATTATTCTTATTACTATTGTTGCTATCCGTATTACTCTTGTCTTTATCCATATAACTATTATTATTAATCCTTATTACTATTATTATTATCGCTATAACGGTTATTATTATTGTTATTACTATTATTATTATCGCTATAACGGTTATTATTTTTCTTATTACTATTACTATTATCCCTATTCCTCTTGTATTTATCCTTATAACTATTATTATTATCCTTATTATTATTATTATTATCGCTATAACCGTTATTATTATCCTTATTACTATTATTATTATCGCTATAACTGTTATTATTATGCTGATTCTATTGTTACTATCTCTATTACTCTTGTCCTTATCCTTATAACTATTATCATTATCCTTATGGCTATTATTATTATCGCTATAACTGTTCTTATTATTCTTGTTACTATTATTACTGTCCGTATTACTCTTGCCTTTAACCTTAGTACTACTATTATTATCGCTATAACTGTTATTAATATTCTTGCTACTATTATTATTATCGCTATAACTGTTATTATTATTCTTATTACTATTGTTGCTATCCGTATTACTCTTGTCTTTATCCATATAACTATTATTATTAATCCTTATTACTATTATTATTATCGCTATAACTGTTATTATTATTGTTATTACTATTATTATTATCGCTATAACTGTTATTATTATCCTTATTCTATTGTTACTATCCCTATTACTCTTGTCTATATCCTTATAACTATTATTATTATCCTTATTACTATTATTATTATCGCGATAACGGTTATTATTATTCTTGTTACTATTATTATTATCCCTATTCCTCTTGTCTTTCTCCTTATAACTATTATTATTATCGCTATAACTGTTATTATTATCCTTATTCTATTGTTACTATCCGTATTACTCTTGTCTTTATCCTTATAACTATTATTATTATCGCTATAACTGTTATTATTATTCTTATTACTATTATTATTATCGCTATAACTGTTATTATTATCCTTAATACTATTATTATTATCGCTATAGCTGTTATTATTATTCTTGTTACTATTATTATTAT
>CAMAOC010000500.1:0-31682 GCA_945859555.1 Megachile ligniseca | reverse complement strand
AGCATAACAATAACAGTTATAGCGATAATAATAATAATAATAAGGATAATAATAACAGTTATAGCGATAATAATAATAATAATAAGGATAATAATAATAGTTATAGCGATAATAATAATAGTAATAACAATAATAATAACAGTTATAGCGATAATAATAATTGTAATAAGGATTAATAATAATAGTTATATGGATAAAGACAAGAGTGATACGGATAGTAACAGTGGTAATAAGAATAATAATAACAGTTATAGCGATAATAATAAATGTACTAAGGATAAAGGCAAGAGTAATACGGACAGTAATAATAGTAACAAGAATAATAATAACAGTTATAGCGATAATAATAATAGCCATAAGGATAATGATAATAGTTATAAGGATAAAGACAAGAGTAATAGAGATAGTAACAATAGAATCAGCATAACAATAACAGTTATAGCGATAATAATAATAGTAATAAGGATAATAATAATAGTTATAAGGATATAGACAAGAGTAATAGGGATAGTAACAATAGAATAAGCATAATAATAACAGTTGTAGCGATAATAATAATAGTAATAAGGATAATAATAACAGGTATAGCGATAATAATAATAATAATAATAAGGATAATAATAATAGTTATAAGGGTAAAGACAACAGTAATACGGACAGTAACAATAGAATAAGGATAATAATAACAGTTATAGCGATAATAATAATAGTAATAACAATAATAATAACAGTTATAGCGATAATAATAATTGTAATAAGGATAATAATAATAGTTATATGGATAAAGACAAGAGTGATACGGATAGTAACAATGGTAATAAGAATAATAATAACAGTTATAGCGATAATAATAATACTAGCAAGAATAATAATAACAGTTATAGCGATAATAATAATAGTTATAAGGAGAAAGACAAGAGGAATAGGGATAATAATAATAGTAACAAGAATAATAATAACAGTTATAGCGATAATAATAATAGTATTAAGGATAACAATAACAGTTATAGCGATAATAATAATAATAATAATAAGGATAATAATAATAGTTATAAGGATAAATACAAGAGGAATAGGGATAACAGAAATAGTAATAAGAATAATAATAACAGTTTATAGCGATAATATTAATAGTAATAAGGATAATAATAATAGTTATAAGGATATAGACAAGAGTAATAGGGATAGTAACAATAGAATAAGGATAATAATAATAGTAATAACAATAATAATACCAGTTATAGCGATAATAATAATAGTAATAAGGATTAATAATAATAGTTATATGGATAAAGACAAGAGTAATACGGATAGCAACGATAGTAATAAGAATAATAATAACAGTTATAGCGATAATAATAATAGTACTAAGGATAAAGGCAAGAGTAATACGGACAGTAATAATAGTAACAAGAATAATAATAACAGTTATAGCGATAATAATAATAGCCATAAGGATAATGATAATAGTTATAAGGGTAAAGACAAGAGTAATAGAGATAGTAACAATAGAATCAGCATAACAATAACAGTTATAGCGATAATAATAATAGTAATAAGGATAATAATAACAGTTATAGCGATAATAATAAGAGTAATAAGGATAATAATAATAGTTATAAGGATAAAGACAAGAGTAATAGGGATAGTAACAATAGAATAGCCATAATAATAACAGTTATAGAGATAATAATAATAGTATTAAGGATAATAATAACAGTTATGCCGATAATAATAATGGTAATAACAATAATAATAACAGTTATAGCGATAATAATAATAGTAATAAGGATTAATAATAATAGTTATGTGGATAAAGACAAGAGTGATACGGATAGAAACAATAGTAATAAGAATAATAATAACAGTTATAGCGATAATAATAATAGTAACAAGAATAATAATATCAGTTATAGCGATAATAATAATAGTTATAAGGAGAAAGACAAAAGGAATAGGGATAATAATAATAGTAACAAGAATAATACTAACAGTTATAACCGTAATAATAATAGTATTAAGGATAAAGGCAAGAGTAATACGGACAGTAATAATAGTAACAAGAATAATAATAACAGTTATAGCGATAATAATAATAGTAATAAGGATAATAATAATAGTTATAAGGATATAGACAAGAGTAATAGGGATAGTAACAATAGAATAAGCATAATAATAACAGTTATAGCGATAATAATAATAGTAATAAGGATAATAATAACAGGTATAGCGATAATAATAATAATAATAATAAGGATAATAATAATAGTCATAAGGATAAAGACAACAGTAATACGGATAGCAACAATAGTAATAAGAATAATAATAACAGTTATAGCGATAATAATAATAGTACTAAGGATAAAGGCAAGAGTAATACGGACAGTAATAATAGTAACAAGAATAATAATAACAGTTATAGCGATAATAATAATAGCCATAAGGATAATGATAATAGTTATAAGGATAAAGACAAGAGTAATAGAGATAGTAACAATAGAATCAGCATAACAATAACAGTTATAGCGATAATAATAATAGTAATAAGGATAATAATAACAGTTATAGCGATAATAATAATAGTTATAAGGATAAAGACAAGAGTAATACGGATAGTAACAATAGAATAAGGATAATAATAACAGTTATAGCGATAATAATAATAGTAATAACAATAATAATAACCGTTATAGCGATAATAATAATAGTAATAAGGATTAATAATAATAGATATATGGATAAAGACAAGAGTAATACGGATAGCAACAATAGTAATAAGAATAATAATAACAGTTATAGCGATAATAATAATAATAATAAGGATAATAATAATAGTTATAAGGAGAAATACAAGAGGAATAGGGATAATAATAATAGTAACAAGAATAATAGTAACAGTTATAGCGATAATAATAATAGTAATAAGGATAATAATAATAGTTATAAGGATATAGACAAGAGTAATAGGGATAGTAACAATAGAATAAGCATAATAATAACAGTTATAGCGATAATAATAATAGTAATAAGGATAATAATAACAGGTATAGCGATAATAATAATAATAATAATAAGGATAATAATAATAGTTATAAGGATAAAGACAACAGTAATACGGATAGTAACAATAGAATAAGGATAATAATAACAGTTATAGCGATAATAATAATAGTAATAACAATAATAATAACAGTTATAGCGATAATAATAATAGTAATAAGGATTAATAATAATAGTTATATGGATAAAGACAAGAGTGATACGGATAGTAACAATGGTAATAAGAATAATAATAACAGTTATAGCGATAATAATAATAGTAGCAAGAATAATAATAACAGTTATAGCGATAATAATAATAGTTATAAGGAGAAAGACAAGAGGAATAGGGATAATAATAATAGTAACAAGAATAATAATAACAGTTATAGCGATAATAATAATAGCCATAAGGATAATGATAATAGTTATAAGGATAAAGACAAGAGTAATAGAGATAGTAACAATAGAATCAGCATAATAATAACAGTTATAGCGATAATAATAATAGTAATAAGGATAATAATAACAGGTATAGCGATAATAATAATAATAGTAATAAGGATAATAATAATAGTTATAAGGGTAAAGACAACAGTAATACGGATAGTAACAATAGAATAAGGATAATAATAACAGTTATAGCGATAATAATAATTGTAATAAGGATTAATAATAATAGTTATATGGATAAAGACAAGAGTGATACGGATAGTAACAATGGTAATAAGAATAATAATAACAGTTATAGCGATAATAATAATACTAGCAAGAATAATAATAACAGTTATAGCGATAATAATAATAGTTATAAGGAGAAAGACAAGAGGAATAGGGATAATAATAATAGTAACAAGAATAATAATAACAGTTATAGCGATAATAATAATAGTATTAAGGATAACAATAACAGTTATAGCGATAATAATAATAATAATAATAAGGATAATAATAATAGTTATAAGGATAAATACAAGAGGAATAGGGATAACAGAAATAGTAATAAGAATAATAATAACAGTTATAGCGATAATAATAATAGTAATAAGGATAATAATAATAGTTGTAAGGATATAGACAAGAGTAATAGGGATAGTAACAATAGAATAAGGATAATAATAATAGTAATAACAATAATAATACCAGTTACAGCGATAATAATAATAGTAATAAGGATTAATAATAATAGTTATATGGATAAAGACAAGAGTAATACGGATAGCAACAATAGTAATAAGAATAATAATAACAGTTATAGCGATAATAATAATAGTACTAAGGATAAAGGCAAGAGTAATACGGACAGTAATAATAGTAACAAGAATAATAATAACAGTTATAGCGATAATAATAATAGCCATAAGGATAATGATAATAGTTATAAGGGTAAAGACAAGAGTAATAGAGATAGTAACAATAGAATCAGCATAACAATAACAGTTATAGCGTTAATAATAATAGTAATAAGGATAATAATAACAGTTATAACGATAATAATAATAGTAATAAGGATAATAATAATAGTTATAAGGATATAGACAAGAGTAATAGGGATAGTAACAATAGAATAAGGATAATAATAATAGTAATAACAATAATAATACCAGTTATAGCGATAATAATAATAGTAATAAGGATTAATAATAATAGTTATATGGATAAAGACAAGAGTAATACGGATAGCAACAATAGTAATAAGAATAATAATAACAGTTATAGCGATAATAATAATAGTACTAAGGATAAAGGCAAGAGTAATACGGACAGTAATAATAGTAACAAGAATAATAATAACAGTTATAGCGATAATAATAATAGCCATAAGGATAATGATAATAGTTATAAGGGTAAAGACAAGAGTAATAGAGATAGTAACAATAGAATCAGCATAACAATAACAGTTATAGCGATAATAATAATAGTAATAAGGATAATAATAACAGTTATAGCGATAATAATAAGAGTAATAAGGATAATAATAATAGTTATAAGGATAAAGACAAGAGTAATAGGGATAGTAACAATAGAATAGCCATAATAATAACAGTTATAGAGATAATAATAATAGTATTAAGGATAATAATAACAGTTATGCCGATAATAATAATGGTAATAACAATAATAATAACAGTTATAGCGATAATAATAATAGTAATAAGGATTAATAATAATAGTTATGTGGATAAAGACAAGAGTGATACGGATAGAAACAATAGTAATAAGAATAATAATAACAGTTATAGCGATAATAATAATAGTAACAAGAATAATAATATCAGTTATAGCGATAATAATAATAGTTATAAGGAGAAAGACAAAAGGAATAGGGATAATAATAATAGTAACAAGAATAATACTAACAGTTATAACCGTAATAATAATAGTATTAAGGATAAAGGCAAGAGTAATACGGACAGTAATAATAGTAACAAGAATAATAATAACAGTTATAGCGATAATAATAATAGTAATAAGGATAATAATAATAGTTATAAGGATATAGACAAGAGTAATAGGGATAGTAACAATAGAATAAGCATAATAATAACAGTTATAGCGATAATAATAATAGTAATAAGGATAATAATAACAGGTATAGCGATAATAATAATAATAATAATAAGGATAATAATAATAGTCATAAGGATAAAGACAACAGTAATACGGATAGCAACAATAGTAATAAGAATAATAATAACAGTTATAGCGATAATAATAATAGTACTAAGGATAAAGGCAAGAGTAATACGGACAGTAATAATAGTAACAAGAATAATAATAACAGTTATAGCGATAATAATAATAGCCATAAGGATAATGATAATAGTTATAAGGATAAAGACAAGAGTAATAGAGATAGTAACAATAGAATCAGCATAACAATAACAGTTATAGCGATAATAATAATAGTAATAAGGATAATAATAACAGTTATAGCGATAATAATAATAGTTATAAGGATAAAGACAAGAGTAATACGGATAGTAACAATAGAATAAGGATAATAATAACAGTTATAGCGATAATAATAATAGTAATAACAATAATAATAACCGTTATAGCGATAATAATAATAGTAATAAGGATTAATAATAATAGATATATGGATAAAGACAAGAGTAATACGGATAGCAACAATAGTAATAAGAATAATAATAACAGTTATAGCGATAATAATAATAATAATAAGGATAATAATAATAGTTATAAGGAGAAATACAAGAGGAATAGGGATAATAATAATAGTAACAAGAATAATAGTAACAGTTATAGCGATAATAATAATAGTAATAAGGATAATAATAATAGTTATAAGGATATAGACAAGAGTAATAGGGATAGTAACAATAGAATAAGCATAATAATAACAGTTATAGCGATAATAATAATAGTAATAAGGATAATAATAACAGGTATAGCGATAATAATAATAATAATAATAAGGATAATAATAATAGTTATAAGGATAAAGACAACAGTAATACGGATAGTAACAATAGAATAAGGATAATAATAACAGTTATAGCGATAATAATAATAGTAATAACAATAATAATAACAGTTATAGCGATAATAATAATAGTAATAAGGATTAATAATAATAGTTATATGGATAAAGACAAGAGTGATACGGATAGTAACAATGGTAATAAGAATAATAATAACAGTTATAGCGATAATAATAATAGTAGCAAGAATAATAATAACAGTTATAGCGATAATAATAATAGTTATAAGGAGAAAGACAAGAGGAATAGGGATAACAGAAATAGTAATAAGAATAATAATAACAGTTATAGCGATAATAATAATAGTAATAAGGATAATAATAATAGTTATAAGGATATAGACAAGAGTAATAGGGATAGTAACAATAGAATAAGGATAATAATAATAGTAATAACAATAATAATACCAGTTACAGCGATAATAATAATAGTAATAAGGATTAATAATAATAGTTATATGGATAAAGACAAGAGTAATACGGATAGCAACAATAGTAATAAGAATAATAATAACAGTTATAGCGATAATAATAATAGTAGCAAGAATAATAATAACAGTTATAGCGATAATAATAATAGTTATAAGGAGAAAGACAAGAGGAATAGGGATAATAATAATAGTAACAAGAATAATAATAACAGTTATAGCGATAATAATAATAGCCATAAGGATAATGATAATAGTTATAAGGATAAAGACAAGAGTAATAGAGATAGTAACAATAGAATCAGCATAATAATAACAGTTATAGCGATAATAATAATAGTAATAAGGATAATAATAACAGGTATAGCGATAATAATAATAATAGTAATAAGGATAATAATAATAGTTATAAGGATATAGACAAGAGTAATAGGGATAGTAACAATAGAATAAGCATAATAATAACAGTTATAGCGATAATAATAATAGTAATAAGGATAATAATAACAGGTATAGCGATAATAATAATAATAATAATAAGGATAATAATAATAGTTATAAGGGTAAAGACAACAGTAATACGGATAGTAACAATAGAATAAGGATAATAATAACAGTTATAGCGATAATAATAATAGTAATAACAATAATAATAACAGTTATAGCGATAATAATAATTGTAATAAGGATTAATAATAATAGTTATATGGATAAAGACAAGAGTGATACGGATAGTAACAATGGTAATAAGAATAATAATAACAGTTATAGCGATAATAATAATACTAGCAAGAATAATAATAACAGTTATAGCGATAATAATAATAGTTATAAGGAGAAAGACAAGAGGAATAGGGATAATAATAATAGTAACAAGAATAATAATAACAGTTATAGCGATAATAATAATAGTATTAAGGATAAAGGCAAGAGTAATACGGACAGTAATAATAGTAACAAGAATAATAATAAGAGTTATAGCGATAATAATAATAGTTATAAGGATAAAGACAAGAGTAATACGGATAGTAACAATAGAATAAGGATAATAATAACAGTTATAGCGATAATAATAATAGTAATAACAATAATAATAACAGTTATAGCGATAATAATAATAGTAATAAGGATAATAATAATAGTTATAAGGATATAGACAAGAGTAATAGGGATAGTAACAATAGAATAAGCATAATAATAACAGTTATAGCGATAATAATAATAGTAATAACAATAATAATAACTGTTATAGCGATAATAATAATAGTAATAAGGATTAATAATAATAGATATATGGATAAAGACAAGAGTAATACGGATAGCAACAATAGTAATAAGAATAATAATAACAGTTATAGCGATAATAATAATAATAATAAGGATAATAATAATAGTTATAAGGAGAAATACAAGAGGAATAGGGATAATAATAATAGTAACAAGAATAATAGTAACAGTTATAGCGATAATAATAATAGTTATAAGGATATAGACAAGAGTAATAGGGATAGTAACAATAGAATAAGCATAATAATAACAGTTATAGCGATAATAATAATAGTTATAAGGATAAAGACAACAGTAATACGGATAGTAACAATAGAATAAGGATAATAATAACAGTTATAGCGATAATAATAATAGTAATAACAATAATAATAACAGTTATAGCGATAATAATAATAGTAATAAGGATTAATAATAATAGTTATATGGATAAAGACAAGAGTGATACGGATAGTAACAATGGTAATAAGAATAATAGTAACAGTTATAGCGATAATAATAATAGTAACAAGAATAATAATAACAGTTATAGCGATAATAATAATAATAATAAGGATAATAATAATAGTTATAAGGAGAAAGACAAGAGGAATAGGGATAATAATAATAGTAACAAGAATAATAGTAACAGTTATAGAGATATAGATAATAATAATAAGGATAATAATAATAGTTATAAGGAGAAAGACAAGAGTAATAGAGATAGTAACAATAGAATAAGCATAATAATAACACTTATAGCGATAATAATAATAGTAACAAGAATAATAATAACAGTTATAGCGATAATAATAATAGTAATAAGGATAATAATAATAGTTATAAGGATATAGACAAGAGTAATAGGGATAGTAACAATAGAATAAGGATAATAATAACAGTTATAGCGATAATAATAATAGTAATAACAATAATAATAACAGTTATAGCGATAATAATAATAGTAATAAGGATTAATAATAATAGTTATATGGATAAAGACAAGAGTAATAGAGATAGTAACAATAGAATAAGCATAATAATAACAGTTATAGCGATAATAATAATAGTAATAAGGATAATAATAACGGTTATAGCGATAATAATAATAGTAATAAGGATAATAATAATAGGTATAAGGATAAATACAAGAGGAATAGGGATAATAGTAATAGTAATAAGAATAATAATAACAGTTATAGCGATAATAATAATAATAATAAGGATAATAATAACAGTTATAGCGATAATAATAATAATAATAAGGATAATAATAATAGTTATAAGGAGAAAGACAAGAGGAATAGGGATAATAATAATAGTAACAAGAATAATAATAACAGTTATAGCGATAATAATAATAGTACTAAGGATAAAGGCAAGAGTAATACGGAAAGTAATAGTAGTAACAAGAATAATAATAACAGTTATAGCGATAATAATAATAGCCATAAGGATAATGATAATAGTTATAAGGATAAAGAGAAGAGTAATAGAGATAGTAACAATAGAATCAGCATAATAATAACAGTTATAGCGATAATAATAATAGTAATAAGGATAATAATAACAGGTAGAGCGATAATAATAATAATAATAATAAGGATAATAATAATAGTTATAAGGATAAAGACAAGCGGAATAGGGATAATGGTAATAGTAATAAGAATAATAATAACAGATATAGCGATAATAATAATAATAATAAGGATAATAATAATAGTTATAAGGAGAAAGCCAAGAGGAATAGGGATAATAATAATAGTAACAAGAATAATAAGAACAGTTATAGCGATAATAATAATAGTAATAAGGATAATAATAATAGTTATAAGGATATAGACAAGAGTAATTCGGATAGTAACAATAGAATAAACATAATAATAACAGTTATAGCGATAATAATAATAGTAATAAGGATAATAATAACAGGTATAGCGATAATAATAATAATAATAATAAGGATAATAATAATAGTTATAAGGATAAAGACAACAGTAATACGGATAGTAACAATAGAATAAGGATAATAATAACAGTTATAGCGATAATAATAATAGTAATAACAATAATAATAACAGTTATAGCGATAATAATAATAGTAATAAGGATTAATAATAATAGTTATATGGATAAAGACAAGAGTGATACGGATAGTAACAATGGTAATAAGAATAATAGTAACAGTTATAGCGATAATAATAATAGTAACATGAATAATAATAACAGTTATAGCGATAATAATATTAATAATAAGGATAATAATAATAGTTATAAGGAGAAAGGACAAGAGGAATAGGGATAATAATAATAGTAAACAAGAATAATAGTAACAGTTATAGAGATATAGATAATAATAATAAGGATAATAATAATAGTTATAAGGAGAAAGACAAGAGTAATAGAGATAGTAACAATAGAATAAGCATAATAATAACACTTATAGCGATAATAATAATAGTAACAAGAATAATAATAACAGTTATAGCGATAATAATAATAGTAATAAGGATAATAATAACAGTTATAGCGATAATAATAATAATAATAAGGATAATAATAATAGTTATAATGATAAAGGCAAGAGTAATACGGATAGTAACAATAGAATAAGCATAATAATAACAGGGTTTTTTATATAGGGCGATAATAATAATAATAATAAGGATAATAATAACAGTTATAGCGATAATAATAATAATAATAAGGATAATAATAATAGTTATAAGGAGAAATACAAGAGGAATAGGGATAATAATAATAGTAACAAGAATAATAGTAACAGTTATAGCGATAATAATAATAATAATAAAGATAATAATAATAGTTATAAGGAGAAAGACAAGAGGAATAGGGATAATAATAATAGTAACAAGAATAATAATAACAGTTATAGCCATAATAATAATAGTATTAAGGATAAAGGCAAGAGTAATACGGACAGTAATAATAGTAACAAGAATAATAATAAGAGTTATAGCGATAATAATAATAGTAATAAGGATAATAATAATAGTTATAAGGATATAGACAAGAGTAATAGGGATAGTAAACAATAGAATAAGCATAATAATAACAGTTATAGCGATAATAATAATAGTAACAAGAATAATAATAACAGTTATAGCGATAATAATAATAATAATAATAAGGATAATAATAATAGTTATAAGGATATAGACAAGAGTAATAGGGATAGTAACAATAGAATAAGGATAATAATAACAGTTATAGCGATAATAATAATAGTAATAACAATAATAATAACAGTTATAGCGATAATAATAATTGTAATAAGGATTAATAATAATAGTTATATGGATAAAGACAAGAGTAATAGAGATAGTAACAATAGAATAAGCATAATAATAACAGTTATAGCGATAATAATAATAGTAATAAGGATAATAATAACGGTTATAGCGATAATAATAATAATAATAAGGATAATAATAATAGATATAAGGATAAATACAAGAGGAATAGGGATAATAGTAATAGTAATAAGAATAATAATAACAGTTATAGCGATAATAATAATAATAATAAGGATAATAATAACAGTTATAGCGATAATAATAATAATAATAAGGATAATAATAATAGTTATAATGATAAAGGCAAGAGTAATACGGATAGTAACAATAGAATAAGCATAATAATAACAGTTATAGCGATAATAATAATAATAATAAGGATAATAATAACAGTTATAGCGATAATAATAACAATAATAAGGATAATAAATAATAGTTATAAGGAGAAATACAAGAGGAATAGGGATAATAATAATAGTAACAAGAATAATAGTAACAGTTATAGCGATAATAATAATAATAATAAGGATAATAATAATAGTTATAAGGAGAAAGACAAGAGGAATAGGGATAATAATAATAGTAACAAGAATAATAAGAACAGTTATAGCGATAATAATAATAGTTATAAGGATATAGACAAGAGTAATTCGGATAGTAACAATAGAATAAACATAATAATAACAGTTATAGCGATAATAATAATAGTAATAACGATTAATAATAATAGTTATATGGATAAAGACAAGAGTGATACGGATAGTAACAATGGTAATAAGAATAATAGTAACAGTTATAGCGATAATAATAATAGTAACATGAATAATAATAACAGTTATAGCGATAATAATATTAATAAAAAGGATAATAATAATAGTTATAAGGAGAAAGACAAGAGGAATAGGGATAATAATAATAGTAACAAGAATAATAGTAACAGTTATAGAGATATAGATAATAATAATAAGGATAATAATAATAGGTTATAAGGGAGAAAGACAAGAGTAATAGAGATAGTAACAATAGAATAAGCATAATAATAACACTTATAGCGATAATAATAATAGTAACAAGAATAATAATAACAGTTATAGCGATAATAATAATAGTAATAAGGATAATAATAATAGTTATAAGGATATAGACAAGAGTAATAGGGATAGTAACAATAGAATAAGGATAATAATAACAGTTATAGCGATAATAATAATAGTAATAACAATAATAATAACAGTTATAGCGATAATAATAATAGTAATAAGGATTAATAATAATAGTTATATGGATAAAGACAATAGTAATAGAGATAGTAACAATAGAATAAGCATAATAATAACAGTTTATAGCGATAATAATAATAGTAATAAGGATAATAATAACGGTTATAGCGATAATAATAATAATAATAAGGATAATAATAATAGATATAAGGATAAATACAAGAGGAATAGGGATAATAGTAATAGTAATAAGAATAATAATAACAGTTATAGCGATAATAATAATAATAATAAGGATAATAATAACAGTTATAGCGATAATAATAATAATAATAAGGATAATAATAATAGTTATAATGATAAAGGCAAGAGTAATACGGATAGTAACAATAGAATAAGCATAATAATAACAGTTATAGCGATAATAATAATAATAATAAGGATAATAATAATAGTTATAAGGAGAAATACAAGGAGGAATAGGGATAATAATAATAGTAACAAGAATAATAGTAACAGTTATAGCGATAATAATAATAATAATAAGGATAATAATAATAGTTATAAGGAGAAAGACAAGAGGAATAGGGATAATAATAATAGTAACAAGAATAATAAGAACAGTTATAGCGATAATAATAATAGTTATAAGGATATAGACAAGAGTAATTCGGATAGTAACAATAGAATAAAAATAATAATAACAGTTATAGCGATAATAATAATAGTAATAAGGATAATAATAACAGGTATAGCGATAATAATAATAATAATAATAAGGATAATAATAATAGTTATAAGGTTAAAGACAACAGTAATACGGATAGTAACAATAGAATAAGGATAATAATAACAGTTATAGCGATAATAATAATAGTAATAACAATAATAATAACAGATATAGCGATAATAATAATAGTAATAAGGATTAATAATAATAGTTATATGGATAAAGACAAGAGTGATACGGATAGTAACAATGGTAATAAGAATAATAGTAACAGTTATAGCGATAATAATAATAGTAACATGAATAATAATAACAGTTATAGCGATAATAATATTAATAATAAGGATAATAATAATAGTTATAAGGAGAAAGACAAGAGGAATAGGGATAATAATAATAGTAACAAGAATAATAGTAACAGTTATAGAGATATAGATAATAATAATAAGGATAATAATAATAGTTATAAGGAGAAAGACAAGAGTAATAGAGATAGTAACAATAGAATAAGCATAATAATAACACTTATAGCGATAATAATAATAGTAACAAGAATAATAATAACAGTTATAGCGATAATAATAATAGTAATAAGGATAATAATAATAGTTATAAGGATATAGACAAGAGTAATAGGGATAGTAACAATAGAATAAGGATAATAATAACAGTTATAGCGATAATAATAATAGTAATAACAATAATAATAACAGTTATAGCGATAATAATAATAGTAATAAGGATTAATAATAATAGTTATATGGATAAAGACAAGAGTAATAGAGATAGTAACAATAGAATAAGCATAATAATAACAGTTATAGCGATAATAATAATAGTAATAAGGATAATAATAACGGTTATAGCGATAATAATAATAATAATAAGGATAATAATAATAGATATAAGGATAAATACAAGAGGAATAGGGATAATAGTAATAGTAATAAGAATAATAATAACAGTTATAGCGATAATAATAATAATAATAAGGATAATAATAACAGTTATAGCGATAATAATAATAATAATAAGGATAATAATAATAGTTATAATGATAAAGGCAAGAGTAATACGGATAGTAACAATAGAATAAGCATAATAATAACAGTTATAGCGATAATAATAATAATAATAAGGATAATAATAACAGTTATAGCGATAATAATAATAATAATAAGGATAATAATAATAGTTATAAGGAGAAATACAAGAGGAATAGGGATAATAATAATAGTAACAAGAATAATAGTAACAGTTATAGCGATAATAATAATAATAATAAGGATAATAATAATAGTTATAAGGAGAAAGACAAGAGGAATAGGGATAATAATAATAGTAACAAGAATAATAATAACAGTTATAGCCATAATAATAATAGTATTAAGGATAAAGGCAAGAGTAATACGGACAGTAATAATAGTAACAAGAATAATAATAAGAGTTATAGCGATAATAATAATAGTAATAAGGATAATAATAATAGTTATAAGGATATAGACAAGAGTAATAGGGATAGTAACAATAGAATAAGCATAATAATAACAGTTATAGCGATAATAATAATAGTAATAAGGATAATAATAACAGGTATAGCGATAATAATAATAATAATAATAAGGATAATAATAATAGTTATAAGGATAAAGACAACAGTAATACAGATAGTAACAATAGAATAAGGATAATAATAACAGTTATAGCGATAATAATAATAGTAATAACAATAATAATAACAGTTATAGCGATAATAATAATTGTAATAAGGATTAATAATAATAGTTATATGGATAAAGACAAGAGTGATACGGATAGTAACAATGGTAATAAGAATAATAATAACAGTTATAGCGATAATAATAATACTAGCAAGAATAATAATAACAGTTATAGCGATAATAATAATAGTTATAAGGAGAAAGACAAGAGGAATAGGGATAATAATAATAGTAACAAGAATAATAATAACAGTTATAGCGATAATAATAATAGTATTAAGGATAACAATAACAGTTATAGCGATAATAATAATAATAATAATAAGGATAATAATAATAGTTATAAGGATATAGACAAGAGTAATAGGGATAGTAACAATAGAATAAGGATAATAATAATAGTAATAACAATAATAATACCAGTTATAGCGATAATATTAATAGTAATAAGGATTAATAATAATAGTTATATGGATAAAGACAAGAGTAATACGGATAGCAACAATAGTAATAAGAATAATAATAACAGTTATAGCGATAATAATAATAATAGTACTAAGGATAAAGGCAAGAGTAATACGGACAGTAATAATAGTGACAAGAATAATAATAACAGTTATAGCGATAATAATAATAGTAATAAGGATAATAATAACAGTTATAGCGATAATAATAAGAGTAATAAGGATAATAATAATAGTTATAAGGATAAAGACAAGAGTAATAGGGATAGTAACAATAGAATAACCATAATAATAACAGTTATAGCGATAATATTAATAGTAATACGGATAATAATAACAGTTATTAGCGATAATAATAATAGTTATAAGGATAAAGACAAGAGTAATACGGATAGTAACAATAGAATAAGGATAATAATAACAGTTATAGCGATAATAATAATAGTAATAACAATAATAATAACCGTTATAGCGATAATAATAATAGTAATAAGGATTAATAATAATAGATATATGGATAAAGACAAGAGTAATACGGATAGCAACAATAGTAATAAGAATAATAATAACAGTTATAGCGATAATAATAATAATAATAAGGATAATAATAATAGTTATAAGGAGATTACAAGAGGAATAGGGATAATAATAATAGTAACAAGAATAATAGTAACAGTTATAGCGATAATAATAATAATAATAAGGATAATAATAACAGTTATAGCGATAATAATAATAATAATAAGGATAATAATAATAGTTATAAGGAGAAATACAAGAGGAATAGGGATAATAATAATAGTAACAAGAATAATAGTAACAGTTATAGCGATAATAATAATAATAATAAGGATAATAATAATAGTTATAAGGAGAAAGACAAGAGGAATAGGGATAATAATAATAGTAACAAGAATAATAAGAACAGTTATAGCGATAATAATAATAGTTATAAGGATATAGACAAGAGTAATTCGGATAGTAACAATAGAATAAACATAATAATAACAGTTATAGCGATAATAATAATAGTAATAAGGATAATAATAACAGGTATAGCAATAATAATAATAATAATAATAAGGATAATAATAATAGTTATAAGGATAAAGACAACAGTAATACGGATAGTAACAATAGAATAAGGATAATAATAACAGTTATAGCGATAATAATAATAGTAATAAGGATAATAATAATAGTTATAAGGATATAGACAAGAGTAATAGGGATAGTAACAATAGAATAAGGATAATAATAACAGTTATAGCGATAATAATAATAGTAATAACAATAATAATAACAGTTATAGCGATAATAATAATAGTAATAAGGATTAATAATAATAGTTATATGGATAAAGACAAGAGTAATAGAGATAGCAACAATAGAATAAGCATAATAATAACAGTTATAGCGATAATAATAATAGTAATAAGGATAATAATAACGGTTATAGCGATAATAATAATAATAATAAGGATAATAATAATAGATATAAGGATAAATACAAGAGGAAGAGGGATAATAGTAATAGTAATAAGAATAATAATAACAGTTATAGCGATAATAATAATAATAATAAGGATAATAATAACAGTTATAGCGATAATAATAATAATAATAAGGATAATAATAATAGTTATAATGATAAAGGCAAGAGTAATACGGATAGTAACAATAGAATAAGCATAATAATAACAGTTATAGCGATAATAATAATAATAATAAGGATAATAATAACAGTTATAGCGATAATAATAATAATAATAAGGATAATAATAATAGTTATAAGGAGAAATACAAGAGGAATAGGGATAATAATAATAGTAACAAGAATAATAGTAACAGTTATAGCGATAATAATAATAATAATAAGGATAATAATAATAGTTATAAGGAGAAAGACAAGAGGAATAGGGATAATAATAATAGTAACAAGAATAATAATAACAGTTATAGCCATAATAATAATAGTATTAAGGATAAAGGCAAGAGTAATACGGACAGTAATAATAGTAACAAGAATAATAATAAGAGTTATAGCGATAATAATAATAGTAATAAGGATAATAATAATAGTTATAAGGATATAGACAAGAGTAATAGGGATAGTAACAATAGAATAAGCATAATAATAACAGTTATAGCGATAATAATAATAGTAACAAGAATAATAATAACAGTTATAGCGATAATAATAATAATAATAATAAGGATAATAATAATAGTTATAAGGATATAGACAAGAGTAATAGGGATAGTAACAATAGAATAAGGATAATAATAACAGTTATAGCGATAATAATAATAGTAATAACAATAATAATAACAGTTATAGCGATAATAATAATTGTAATAAGGATTAATAATAATAGTTATATGGATAAAGACAAGAGTAATAGAGATAGTAACAATAGAATAAGCATAATAATAACAGTTATAGCGATAATAATAATAGTAATAAGGATAATAATAACGGTTATAGCGATAATAATAATAATAATAATAAGGATAATAATAATAGATATAAGGATAAATACAAGAGGAATAGGGATAATAGTAATAGTAATAAGAATAATAATAACAGTTATAGCGATAATAATAATAATAATAAGGATAATAATAACAGTTATAGCGATAATAATAATAATAATAAGGATAATAATAATAGTTATAATGATAAAGGCAAGAGTAATACGGATAGTAACAATAGAATAAGCATAATAATAACAGTTATAGCGATAATAATAATAATAATAAGGATAATAATAATAGTTATAAGGAGAAATACAAGAGGAATAGGGATAATAATAATAGTAACAAGAATAATAGTAACAGTTATAGCGATAATAATAATAATAATAAGGATAATAATAATAGTTATAAGGAGAAAGACAAGAGGAATAGGGATAATAATAATAGTAACAAGAATAATAAGAACAGTTATAGCGATAATAATAATAGTTATAAGGATAATAATAACAGTTATAGCGATAATAATAATAGTAATAAGGATTAATAATAATAGTTATATGGATAAAGACAAGAGTAATAGAGATAGTAACAATAGAATAAGCATAATAATAACAGTTATAGCGATAATAATAATAGTAATAAGGATAATAATAACGGTTATAGCGATAATAATAATAATAATAAGGATAATAATAATAGATATAAGGATAAATACAAGAGGAAGAGGGATAATAGTAATAGTAATAAGAATAATAATAACAGTTATAGCGATAATAATAATAATAATAAGGATAATAATAACAGTTATAGCGATAATAATAATAATAATAAGGATAATAATAATAGTTATAATGATAAAGGCAAGAGTAATACGGATAGTAACAATAGAATAAGCATAATAATAACAGTTATAGCGATAATAATAATAATAATAAGGATAATAATAACAGTTATAGCGATAATAATAATAATAATAAGGATAATAATAATAGTTATAAGGAGAAATACAAGAGGAATAGGGATAATAATAATAGTAACAAGAATAATAGTAACAGTTATAGCGATAATAATAATAATAATAAGGATAATAATAATAGTTATAAGGAGAAAGACAAGAGGAATAGGGATAATAATAATAGTAACAAGAATAATAAGAACAGTTATAGCGATAATAATAATAGTTATAAGGATATAGACAAGAGTAATTCGGATAGTAACAATAGAATAAACATAATAATAACAGTTATAGCGATAATAATAATAGTAATAAGGATAATAATAACAGGTATAGCGATAATAATAATAATAATAATAAGGATAATAATAATAGTTATAAGGATAAAGACAACAGTAATACGGATAGTAACAATAGAATAAGGATAATAATAACAGTTATAGCGATAATAATAATAGTAATAAGGATAATAATAATAGTTATAAGGATATAGACAAGAGTAATAGGGATAGTAACAATAGAATAAGGATAATAATAACAGTTATAGCGATAATAATAATAATAATAAGGATAATAATAACAGTTATAGCGATAATAATAACAATAATAAGGATAATAATAATAGTTATAAGGAGAAATACAAGAGGAATAGGGATAATAATAATAGTAACAAGAATAATAGTAACAGTTATAGCGATAATAATAATAATAATAAGGATAATAATAATAGTTATAAGGAGAAAGACAAGAGGAATAGGGATAATAATAATAGTAACAAGAATAATAAGAACAGTTATAGCGATAATAATAATAGTTATAAGGATATAGACAAGAGTAATTCGGATAGTAACAATAGAATAAACATAATAATAACAGTTATAGCGATAATAATAATAGTAATAAGGATTAATAATAATAGTTATATGGATAAAGACAAGAGTGATACGGATAGTAACAATGGTAATAAGAATAATAGTAACAGTTATAGCGATAATAATAATAGTAACATGAATAATAATAACAGTTATAGCGATAATAATATTAATAATAAGGATAATAATAATAGTTATAAGGAGAAAGACAAGAGGAATAGGGATAATAATAATAGTAACAAGAATAATAGTAACAGTTATAGAGATATAGATAATAATAATAAGGATAATAATAATAGTTATAAGGAGAAAGACAAGAGTAATAGAGATAGTAACAATAGAATAAGCATAATAATAACACTTATAGCGATAATAATAATAGTAACAAGAATAATAATAACAGTTATAGCGATAATAATAATAGTAATAAGGATAATAATAATAGTTATAAGGATATAGACAAGAGTAATAGGGATAGTAACAATAGAATAAGGATAATAATAACAGTTATAGCGATAATAATAATAGTAATAACAATAATAATAACAGTTATAGCGATAATAATAATAGTAATAAGGATTAATAATAATAGTTATATGGATAAAGACAATAGTAATAGAGATAGTAACAATAGAATAAGCATAATAATAACAGTTATAGCGATAATAATAATAGTAATAAGGATAATAATAACGGTTATAGCGATAATAATAATAATAATAAGGATAATAATAATAGATATAAGGATAAATACAAGAGGAATAGGGATAATAGTAATAGTAATAAGAATAATAATAACAGTTATAGCGATAATAATAATAATAATAAGGATAATAATAACAGTTATAGCGATAATAATAATAATAATAAGGATAATAATAATAGTTATAATGATAAAGGCAAGAGTAATACGGATAGTAACAATAGAATAAGCATAATAATAACAGTTATAGCGATAATAATAATAATAATAAGGATAATAATAATAGTTATAAGGAGAAATACAAGAGGAATAGGGATAATAATAATAGTAACAAGAATAATAGTAACAGTTATAGCGATAATAATAATAATAATAAGGATAATAATAATAGTTATAAGGAGAAAGACAAGAGGAATAGGGATAATAATAATAGTAACAAGAATAATAAGAACAGTTATAGCGATAATAATAATAGTTATAAGGATATAGACAAGAGTAATTCGGATAGTAACAATAGAATAAACATAATAATAACAGTTATAGCGATAATAATAATAGTAATAAGGATAATAATAACAGGTATAGCGATAATAATAATAATAATAATAAGGATAATAATAATAGTTATAAGGATAAAGACAACAGTAATACGGATAGTAACAATAGAATAAGGATAATAATAACAGTTATAGCGATAATAATAATAGTAATAACAATAATAATAACAGTTATAGCGATAATAATAATAGTAATAAGGATTAATAATAATAGTTATATGGATAAAGACAAGAGTGATACGGATAGTAACAATGGTAATAAGAATAATAGTAACAGTTATAGCGATAATAATAATAGTAACATGAATAATAATAACAGTTATAGCGATAATAATATTAATAATAAGGATAATAATAATAGTTATAAGGAGAAAGACAAGAGGAATAGGGATAATAATAATAGTAACAAGAATAATAGTAACAGTTATAGAGATATAGATAATAATAATAAGGATAATAATAATAGTTATAAGGAGAAAGACAAGAGTAATAGAGATAGTAACAATAGAATAAGCATAATAATAACACTTATAGCGATAATAATAATAGTAACAAGAATAATAATAACAGTTATAGCGATAATAATAATAGTAATAAGGATAATAATAATAGTTATAAGGATATAGACAAGAGTAATAGGGATAGTAACAATAGAATAAGGATAATAATAACAGTTATAGCGATAATAATAATAGTAATAACAATAATAATAACAGTTATAGCGATAATAATAATAGTAATAAGGATTAATAATAATAGTTATATGGATAAAGACAAGAGTAATAGAGATAGTAACAATAGAATAAGCATAATAATAACAGTTATAGCGATAATAATAATAGTAATAAGGATAATAATAACGGTTATAGCGATAATAATAATAATAATAAGGATAATAATAATAGATATAAGGATAAATACAAGAGGAATAGGGATAATAGTAATAGTAATAAGAATAATAATAACAGTTATAGCGATAATAATAATAATAATAAGGATAATAATAACAGTTATAGCGATAATAATAATAATAATAAGGATAATAATAATAGATATAATGATAAAGGCAAGAGTAATACGGATAGTAACAATAGAATAAGCATAATAATAACAGTTATAGCGATAATAATAATAATAATAAGGATAATAATAACAGTTATAGCGATAATAATAATAATAATAAGGATAATAATAATAGTTATAAGGAGAAATACAAGAGGAATAGGGATAATAATAATAGTAACAAGAATAATAGTAACAGTTATAGCGATAATAATAATAATAATAAGGATAATAATAATAGTTATAAGGAGAAAGACAAGAGGAATAGGGGATAATAATAATAGTAACAAGAATAATAATAACAGTTATAGCGATAATAATAATAGTTATAAGGATATAGACAAGAGTAATTCGGATAGTAACAATAGAATAAACATAATAATAACAGTTATAGCGATAATAATAATAGTAATAAGGATAATAATAACAGGTATAGCAATAATAATAATAATAATAATAAGGATAATAATAATAGTTATAAGGATAAAGACAACAGTAATACGGATAGTAACAATAGAATAAGGATAATAATAACAGTTATAGCGATAATAATAATAGTAATAAGGATAATAATAATAGTTATAAGGATATAGACAAGAGTAATAGGGATAGCAACAATAGAATAAGGATAATAATAACAGTTATAGCGATAATAATAATAGTAATAACAATAATAATAACAGTTATAGCGATAATAATAATAGTAATAAGGATTAATAATAATAGTTATATGGATAAAGACAAGAGTAATAGAGATAGTAACAATAGAATAAGCATAATAATAACAGTTATAGCGATAATAATAATAGTAATAAGGATAATAATAACGGTTATAGCGATAATAATAATAATAATAAGGATAATAATAATAGATATAAGGATAAATACAAGAGGAAGAGGGATAATAGTAATAGTAATAAGAATAATAATAACAGTTATAGCGATAATAATAATAATAATAAGGATAATAATAACAGTTATAGCGATAATAATAATAATAATAAGGATAATAATAATAGTTATAATGATAAAGGCAAGAGTAATACGGGATAGTAACAATAGAATAAGCATAATAATAACAGTTATAGCGATAATAATAATAATAATAAGGATAATAATAACAGTTATAGCGATAATATTAATAATAATAAGGATAATAATAATAGTTATAAGGAGAAATACAAGAGGAATAGGGATAATAATAATAGTAACAAGAATAATAGTAACAGTTATAGCGATAATAATAATAGTAATAACAATAATAATAACCGTTATAGCGATAATAATAATAGTAATAAGGATTAATAATAATAGATATATGGATAAAGACAAGAGTAATACGGATAGCAACAATAGTAATAAGAATAATAATAACAGTTATAGCGATAATAATAATAATAATAAGGATAATAATAATAGTTATAAGGGGATTACAAGAGGAATAGGGACAATAATAATAGTAACAAGAATAATAGTAACAGTTATAGCGATAATAATAATAATAATAAGGATAATAATAACAGTTATAGCGATAATAATAATAATAATAAGGATAATAATAATAGTTATAAGGAGAAATACAAGAGGAATAGGGATAATAATAATAGTAACAAGAATAATAGTAACAGTTATAGCGATAATAATAATAATAATAAGGATAATAATAATAGTTATAAGGAGAAAGACAAGAGGAATAGGGATAATAATAATAGTAACAAGAATAATAAGAACAGTTATAGCGATAATAATAATAGTTATAAGGATATAGACAAGAGTAATTCGGATAGTAACAATAGAATAAACATAATAATAACAGTTATAGCGATAATAATAATAGTAATAAGGATAATAATAACAGGTATAGCAATAATAATAATAATAATAATAAGGATAATAATAATAGTTATAAGGATAAAGACAACAGTAATACGGATAGTAACAATAGAATAAGGATAATAATAACAGTTATAGCGATAATAATAATAGTAATAAGGATAATAATAATAGTTATAAGGATATAGACAAGAGTAATAGGGATAGCAACAATAGAATAAGGATAATAATAACAGTTATAGCGATAATAATAATAGTAATAACAATAATAATAACAGTTATAGCGATAATAATAATAGTAATAAGGATTAATAATAATAGTTATATGGATAAAGACAAGAGTAATAGAGATAGTAACAATAGAATAAGCATAATAATAACAGTTATAGCGATAATAATAATAGTAATAAGGATAATAATAACGGTTATAGCGATAATAATAATAATAATAAGGATAATAATAATAGATATAAGGATAAATACAAGAGGAAGAGGGATAATAGTAATAGTAATAAGAATAATAATAACAGTTATAGCGATAATAATAATAATAATAAGGATAATAATAACAGTTATAGCGATAATAATAATAATAATAAGGATAATAATAATAGTTATAATGATAAAGGCAAGAGTAATACGGATAGTAACAATAGAATAAGCATAATAATAACAGTTATAGCGATAATAATAATAATAATAAGGATAATAATAACAGTTATAGCGATAATATTAATAATAATAAGGATAATAATAATAGTTATAAGGAGAAATACAAGAGGAATAGGGATAATAATAATAGTAACAAGAATAATAGTAACAGTTATAGCGATAATAATAATAATAATAAGGATAATAATAATAGTTATAAGGAGAAAGACAAGAGGAATAGGGATAATAATAATAGTAACAAGAATAATAATAACAGTTATAGCCATAATAATAATAGTATTAAGGATAAAGGCAAGAGTAATACGGACAGTAATAATAGTAACAAGAATAATAATAAGAGTTATAGCGATAATAATAATAGTAATAAGGATAATAATAATAGTTATAAGGATATAGACAAGAGTAATAGGGATAGTAACAATAGAATAAGCATAATAATAACAGTTATAGCGATAATAATAATAGTAACAAGAATAATAATAACAGTTATAGCGATAATAATAATAGTAATAACAATAATAATAACCGTTATAGCGATAATAATAATAGTAATAAGGATTAATAATAATAGATATATGGATAAAGACAAGAATAATACGGATAGCAACAATAGTAATAAGAATAATAATAACAGTTATAGCGATAATAATAATAATAATAAGGATAATAATAATAGTTATAAGGAGATTACAAGAGGAATAGGGATAATAATAATAGTAACAAGAATAATAGTAACAGTTATAGCGATAATAATAATAATAATAAGGATAATAATAACAGTTATAGCGATAATAATAATAATAATAAGGATAATAATAATAGTTATAAGGAGAAATACAAGAGGAATAGGGATAATAATAATAGTAACAAGAATAATAGTAACAGTTATAGAGATATAGATAATAATAATAAGGATAATAATAATAGTTATAAGGAGAAAGACAAGAGTAATAGAGATAGTAACAATAGAATAAGCATAATAATAACACTTATAGCGATAATAATAATAGTAACAAGAATAATAATAACAGTTATAGCGATAATAATAATAGTAATAAGGATAATAATAATAGTTATAAGGATATAGACAAGAGTAATAGGGATAGTAACAATAGAATAAGGATAATAATAACAGTTATAGCGATAATAATAATAGTGACAAGAATAATAATAACAGTTATAGCGATAATAATAATAGTAATAAGGATTAATAATAATAGGTATAAGGATAAATACAAGAGGAATAGGGATAATAGTAATAGTAATAAGAATAATAATAACAGTTATAGCGATAATAATAATAATAATAAGGATAATAATAACAGTTATAGCGATAATAATAATAATAATAAGGATAATAATAATAGTTATAAGGAGAAAGACAAGAGGAATAGGGATAATAATAATAGTAACAAGAATAATAATACCACTTATAGCCATAATAATAATAGTATTAAGGATAAAGGCAAGAGTAATACGGACAGTAATAATAGTAACAAGAATAATAATAAGAGTTATAGCGATAATAATAATAGTAATAAGGATAAAGACAAGAGTAATACGGATAGTAACAATAGAATAAGGATAATAATAACAGTTATAGCGATAATAATAATAGTAATAACAATAATAATAACTGTTATAGCGATAATAATAATAGTAATAAGGATTAATAATAATAGATATATGGATAAAGACAAGAGTAATACGGATAGCAACAATAGTAATAAGAATAATAATAACAGTTATAGCGATAATAATAATAATAATAAGGATAATAATAATAGTTATAAGGAGAAATACAAGAGGAATAGGGATAATAATAATAGTAACAAGAATAATAGTAACAGTTATAGCGATAATAATAATAGTTATAAGGATATAGACAAGAGTAATAGGGATAGTAACAATAGAATAAGCATAATAATAACAGTTATAGCGATAATAATAATAGTTATAAGGATAAAGACAACAGTAATACGGATAGTAACAATAGAATAAGGATAATAATAACAGTTATAGCGATAATAATAATAGTAATAACAATAATAATAACAGTTATAGCGATAATAATAATAGTAATAAGGATTAATAATAATAGTTATATGGATAAAGACAAGAGTGATACGGATAGTAACAATGGTAATAAGAATAATAGTAACAGTTATAGCGATAATAATAATAGTAACAAGAATAATAATAACAGTTATAGCGATAATAATAATAATAATAAGGATAATAATAATAGTTATAAGGAGAAAGACAAGAGGAATAGGGATAATAATAATAGTAACAAGAATAATAGTAACAGTTATAGAGATATAGATAATAATAATAAGGATAATAATAATAGTTATAAGGAGAAAGACAAGAGTAATAGAGATAGTAACAATAGAATAAGCATAATAATAACACTTATAGCGATAATAATAATAGTAACAAGAATAATAATAACAGTTATAGCGATAATAATAATAGTAATAAGGATAATAATAATAGTTATAAGGATATAGACAAGAGTAATAGGGATAGTAACAATAGAATAAGGATAATAATAACAGTTATAGCGATAATAATAATAGTAATAACAATAATAATAACAGTTATAGCGATAATAATAATAGTAATAAGGATTAATAATAATAGTTATATGGATAAAGACAAGAGTAATAGAGATAGTAACAATAGAATAAGCATAATAATAACAGTTATAGCGATAATAATAATAGTAATAAGGATAATAATAACGGTTATAGCGATAATAATAATAGTAATAAGGATAATAATAATAGGTATAAGGATAAATACAAGAGGAATAGGGATAATAGTAATAGTAATAAGAATAATAATAACAGTTATAGCGATAATAATAATAATAATAAGGATAATAATAACAGTTATAGCGATAATAATAATAATAATAAGGATAATAATAATAGTTATAAGGAGAAAGACAAGAGGAATAGGGATAATAATAATAGTAACAAGAATAATAATAACAGTTATAGCGATAATAATAATAGTACTAAGGATAAAGGCAAGAGTAATACGGAAAGTAATAGTAGTAACAAGAATAATAATAACAGTTATAGCGATAATAATAATAGCCATAAGGATAATGATAATAGTTATAAGGATAAAGAGAAGAGTAATAGAGATAGTAACAATAGAATCAGCATAATAATAACAGTTATAGCGATAATAATAATAGTAATAAGGATAATAATAACAGGTAGAGCGATAATAATAATAATAATAATAAGGATAATAATAATAGTTATAAGGATAAAGACAAGCGGAATAGGGATAATGGTAATAGTAATAAGAATAATAATAACAGATATAGCGATAATAATAATAATAATAAGGATAATAATAATAGTTATAAGGAGAAAGCCAAGAGGAATAGGGATAATAATAATAGTAACAAGAATAATAAGAACAGTTATAGCGATAATAATAATAGTAATAAGGATAATAATAATAGTTATAAGGATATAGACAAGAGTAATTCGGATAGTAACAATAGAATAAACATAATAATAACAGTTATAGCGATAATAATAATAGTAATAAGGATAATAATAACAGGTATAGCGATAATAATAATAATAATAATAAGGATAATAATAATAGTTATAAGGATAAAGACAACAGTAATACGGATAGTAACAATAGAATAAGGATAATAATAACAGTTATAGCGATAATAATAATAGTAATAACAATAATAATAACAGTTATAGCGATAATAATAATAGTAATAAGGATTAATAATAATAGTTATATGGATAAAGACAAGAGTGATACGGATAGTAACAATGGTAATAAGAATAATAGTAACAGTTATAGCGATAATAATAATAGTAACATGAATAATAATAACAGTTATAGCGATAATAATATTAATAATAAGGATAATAATAATAGTTATAAGGAGAAAGACAAGAGGAATAGGGATAATAATAATAGTAACAAGAATAATAGTAACAGTTATAGAGATATAGATAATAATAATAAGGATAATAATAATAGTTATAAGGAGAAAGACAAGAGTAATAGAGATAGTAACAATAGAATAAGCATAATAATAACACTTATAGCGATAATAATAATAGTAACAAGAATAATAATAACAGTTATAGCGATAATAATAATAGTAATAAGGATAATAATAACAGTTATAGCGATAATAATAATAATAATAAGGATAATAATAATAGTTATAATGATAAAGGCAAGAGTAATACGGATAGTAACAATAGAATAAGCATAATAATAACAGTTATAGCGATAATAATAATAATAATAAGGATAATAATAACAGTTATAGCGATAATAATAATAATAATAAGGATAATAATAATAGTTATAAGGAGAAATACAAGAGGAATAAGGGATAATAATAATAGTAACAAGAATAATAGTAACAGTTATAGCGATAATAATAATAATAATAAAGATAATAATAATAGTTATAAGGAGAAAGACAAGAGGAATAGGGATAATAATAATAGTAACAAGAATAATAATAACAGTTATAGCCATAATAATAATAGTATTAAGGATAAAGGCAAGAGTAATACGGACAGTAATAATAGTAACAAGAATAATAATAAGAGTTATAGCGATAATAATAATAGTAATAAGGATAATAATAATAGTTATAAGGATATAGACAAGAGTAATAGGGATAGTAACAATAGAATAAGCATAATAATAACAGTTATAGCGATAATAATAATAGTAACAAGAATAATAATAACAGTTATAGCGATAATAATAATAATAATAATAAGGATAATAATAATAGTTATAAGGATATAGACAAGAGTAATAGGGATAGTAACAATAGAATAAGGATAATAATAACAGTTATAGCGATAATAATAATAGTAATAACAATAATAATAACAGTTATAGCGATAATAATAATTGTAATAAGGATTAATAATAATAGTTATATGGATAAAGACAAGAGTAATAGAGATAGTAACAATAGAATAAGCATAATAATAACAGTTATAGCGATAATAATAATAGTAATAAGGATAATAATAACGGTTTATAGCGATAATAATAATAATAATAAGGATAATAATAATAGATATAAGGATAAATACAAGAGGAATAGGGATAATAGTAATAGTAATAAGAATAATAATAACAGTTATAGCGATAATAATAATAATAATAAGGATAATAATAACAGTTATAGCGATAATAATAATAATAATAAGGATAATAATAATAGTTATAATGATAAAGGCAAGAGTAATACGGATAGTAACAATAGAATAAGCATAATAATAACAGTTATAGCGATAATAATAATAATAATAAGGATAATAATAACAGTTATAGCGATAATAATAACAATAATAAGGATAATAATAATAGTTATAAGGAGAAATACAAGAGGAATAGGGATAATAATAATAGTAACAAGAATAATAGTAACAGTTATAGCGATAATAATAATAATAATAAGGATAATAATAATAGTTATAAGGAGAAAGACAAGAGGAATAGGGATAATAATAATAGTAACAAGAATAATAAGAACAGTTATAGCGATAATAATAATAGTTATAAGGATATAGACAAGAGTAATTCGGATAGTAACAATAGAATAAACATAATAATAACAGTTATAGCGATAATAATAATAGTAATAACGATTAATAATAATAGTTATATGGATAAAGACAAGAGTGATACGGATAGTAACAATGGTAATAAGAATAATAGTAACAGTTATAGCGATAATAATAATAGTAACATGAATAATAATAACAGTTATAGCGATAATAATATTAATAAAAAGGATAATAATAATAGTTATAAGGAGAAAGACAAGAGGAATAGGGATAATAATAATAGTAACAAGAATAATAGTAACAGTTATAGAGATATAGATAATAATAATAAGGATAATAATAATAGTTATAAGGAGAAAGACAAGAGTAATAGAGATAGTAACAATAGAATAAGCATAATAATAACACTTATAGCGATAATAATAATAGTAACAAGAATAATAATAACAGTTATAGCGATAATAATAATAGTAATAAGGATAATAATAATAGTTATAAGGATATAGACAAGAGTAATAGGGATAGTAACAATAGAATAAGGATAATAATAACAGTTATAGCGATAATAATAATAGTAATAACAATAATAATAACAGTTATAGCGATAATAATAATAGTAATAAGGATTAATAATAATAGTTATATGGATAAAGACAATAGTAATAGAGATAGTAACAATAGAATAAGCATAATAATAACAGTTATAGCGATAATAATAATAGTAATAAGGATAATAATAACGGTTATAGCGATAATAATAATAATAATAAGGATAATAATAATAGATATAAGGATAAATACAAGAGGAATAGGGATAATAGTAATAGTAATAAGAATAATAATAACAGTTATAGCGATAATAATAATAATAATAAGGATAATAATAACAGTTATAGCGATAATAATAATAATAATAAGGATAATAATAATAGTTATAATGATAAAGGCAAGAGTAATACGGATAGTAACAATAGAATAAGCATAATAATAACAGTTATAGCGATAATAATAATAATAATAAGGATAATAATAATAGTTATAAGGAGAAATACAAGAGGAATAGGGATAATAATAATAGTAACAAGAATAATAGTAACAGTTATAGCGATAATAATAATAATAATAAGGATAATAATAATAGTTATAAGGAGAAAGACAAGAGGAATAGGGATAATAATAATAGTAACAAGAATAATAAGAACAGTTATAGCGATAATAATAATAGTTATAAGGATATAGACAAGAGTAATTCGGATA
>CAMAOC010000499.1:0-31689 GCA_945859555.1 Megachile ligniseca | reverse complement strand
TCCGTATTACTCTTGCCTTTATCCTTATTACTATTATTATTATCGCTATAACTGTTATTATTATCCTTATTACTATTATTATTATCGCTATAACTGTTATTATTATCCTTATTACTATTATCATTATCGCTATAACTGTTATTATTATACTTATTCTATTGTTACTATCCGTATTACTCTTGCCTTTATCCTTAGAACTATTGTTATTATCGCTATAACTGTTATTACTATTCTTATTGCTATTATTATTATCCCTATTCCCCTTGTCTTTCTCCTTATAACTATTATTATTATCCTTATTATTATTATTATTATCGCTATAACTGTTATTATTATCCTTAATACTATTATTATTATCGCTATAACTGTTATTATTATTCTTGTTACTATTATTACTGTCCGTATTACTCTTGCCTTTATCCTTAATACTATTGTTATTATCGTTATAACTGTTATTATTATTCTTGTTACTATTATTATTATCCCTATTCCTCTTGCCTTTCTCCTTATCACTATTATTATTATCGCTATAACTGTTATTATTATTCTTGTTACTATTATTATTATCCCTATTCCCCTTGTCTTTCTCCTTATAACTATTATTATTATCCTTACTATTATTATTATTATCGCTATAACTGTTATTATTATCCTTAATACTATTATTATTATCGCTATAACTGTTATTATTATTCTTGTTACTATTATTACTGTCCGTATTACTCTTGCCTTTATCCTTAATACTATTGTTATTATCGCTATAACTGTTATTATTATTCTTGTTACTATTATTATTATCCCTATTCCTCTTGCCTTTCTCCTTATCACTATTATTATTATCGCTATAACTGTTATTATTATTCTTGTTACTATTATTATTATCCCTATTCCCCTTGTCTTTCTCCTTATAACTATTATTATTATCCTTATTATTATTATTATTATCGCTATAACTGTTATTATTATTCTTGTTACTATTATTACTGTCCGTATTACTCTTGCCTTTATCCTTAATACTATTATTATTATCGCTATAACTGTTATTATTATTCTTGTTACTATTATTATTATCCCTATTCCCCTTTTCTTTCTCCTTATAACTATTATTATTATCGCTATAACTGTTATTATTATCCTTAATACTATTATTATTATCGCTATAACTGTTATTATTATTCTTGTTACTATTATTACTGTCCGTATTACTCTTGCCTTTATCCTTAATACTATTATTATTATCGCTATAACTGTTACTATTATTCTTGTTACTATTATTATTATCCCTATTCCTCTTTTCTTTCTCCTTATAACTATTATTATTATCGCTATAACTGTTATTATTATCCTTAATACTATTGTTAGTATCGCTACAACTGTTATTATTATTCTTGCTACTATTACTATTATCCCTATTCCTCTTGTCTTTATCCTTATAACTATTATCATTATCCATATTATTATTATTATTATTATTATTATTATCGCTATAACTGTTATTATTATTCTTATTACTATTACTATTATCCCCATTCCTCTTGTCTTTATCCTTATAACTATTATTATTATCCTTATTATTATTATTATTATCGCTATAACTGTTATTATTATCCTTATTACTATTATTATTATCGCTATAACTGTTATTATTATTCTTATTACTATTACCATTATCCCTATTCCTCTTGCCTTTATCCTTATAACTATTATTATTATCCTCATTATTATTATTATTATCGCTATAACTGTTATTATTATCCTTATTACTATTATTATTATCGCTATAACTGTTATTATTATGCTTATTCTATTGTTACTATCCCTATTACTCTTGTGTATATCCTTATAACTATTATTATTATCCTTATTACTATTATTATTATCGCTATAACTGTTATTATTATTCTTGTTACTATTATTATTATCCCTATTCCTCTTTTCTTTCTCCTTCTAACTATTATTATTATCGCTATAACTGTTATTATTATCCTTAATACTATTATTAGTATCGCTATAACTGTTATTATTATTCTTGTTACTATTATTACTGTCCGTATTACTCTTGCCTTTATCCTTAATACTATTATTATTATCGCTATAACTGTTATTATTATTCTTGTTACTATTATTATTATCCCTATTCCCCTTGTCTTTCTCCTTATAACTATTATTATTATACTTATTATTATTATTATTATCGCTATAACTGTTATTATTATTCTTGTTACTATTATTACTGTCCGTATTACTCTTGCCTTTATCCTTAATACTATTATTATTATCGCTATAACTGTTATTATTATTCTTGTTACTATTATTATTATCCCTATTCCTCTTTTCTTTCTCCTTCTAACTATTATTATTATCGCTATAACTGTTATTATTATCCTTAATACTATTATTAGTATCGCTATAACTGTTATTATTATTCTTGTTACTATTATTACTGTCCGTATTACTCTTGCCTTTATCCTTAATACTATTATTATTATCGCTATAACTGTTATTATTATTCATGTTACTATTATTATTATCCCTATTCCCCTTGTCTTTCTCCTTATAACTATTATTATTATACTTATTATTATTATTATTATCGCTATAACTGTTATTATTATTCTTGTTACTATTATTACTGTCCGTATTACTCTTGCCTTTATCCTTAATACTATTATTATTATGGCTATAACTGTTATTATTATTCTTGTTACTATTATTATTATCCCTATTCCTCTTTTCTTTCTCCTTATAACTATTATTATTATCGCTATAACTGTTATTATTATCCTTAATACTATTATTATTATCGCTATAACTGTTATTATTATTCTTGTTACTATTATTACTGTCCGTATTACTCTTGCGTTTATCCTTAATACTATTATTATTAACGCTATAACTGTTATTATTATTCTTGTTACTATTATTATTATCCCTATTCCCCTTGTCTTTCTCCTTATAACTATTATTATTATCCTTATTATTATTATTATTATCGCTATAACTGTTATTATTATTCTTGTTACTATTATTACTGTCCGTATTACTCTTGCCTTTATCCTTAATACTATTATTATTATTGCTATAACTGTTATTATTATTCTTGTTACTATTATTATTATCCCTATTCCTCTTGTCTTTCTCCTTATAACTATTATTATTATCCTTATTATTATTATTATTATCGCTATGACTGTTATTATTATTCTTATTACTATTACTATTATCCCTATTCCTCTTGTCTTTATCCTTATAACTATTATTATTATCCTTATTATTATTATTATTATTATTATTATCGCTATAACTGTTATTATTATCCTTATTACTATTATTGTTATCGCTATAACTGTTATTATTATTCTTATTACTATTACTATTATCCCCATTCCTCTTGGCTTTATCCTTATAACTATTATTATTATCCTTATTATTATTATTATTATCGCTATAACTGTTATTATTATCCTTATTACTATTATTATTATCGCTATAACTGTTATTATTATGCTTATTCTATTGTTACTATCCCTATTACTCTTGTCTATATCCTTATATATATTATTATTATCCTTATTACTATTATTATTATCGCTATAACTGTTATTATTATACATGATACTATTATTATTATCGCTTTAACTGTTATTATTATTCTTATTACTATTATTATTATCGCTATAACTGTTATTATTATTCTTGTTACTATTATTACTGTCCGTATTACTCTTGCCTTTACCCTTAACACTATTATTATTATCGCTATAACTGTTATTATTATTCTTGTTACTATTATTATTATCCCTATTCCTCTTGTCTTTCTCCTTATAACTATTATTATTATCCTTATTATTATTATTATTATCGCTATAACTGTTGTTATTATTCTTGTTACTATTTTTATTATCCCTATTCCTCTTGTCTTTCTCCTTATAACTATTATTATTATCGCTATAACTGTTATTATTATCCTTAATAATATTATTATTATCGCTATAACTGTTATTATTATCCATAATACTATTATTATTATCGCTATAACTGTTATTATTATTCTTGTTACTATTATTACTGTCCGTATTACTCTTGCCTTTATCCTTAATACAATTATTATTATCGCCATAAATGTTATTATTATTCTTGTCACTATTATTATTATCCCTATTCCTCTTGTCTTTCTCCTTATAACTATTATTATTATCGCTATAACTGTTATTATTATTCTTATTACTATTACTATTATCGCTATAACTGTTATTGTTATCCTTAATAGTATTATTATTATCGCTATAACTGTTATTATTATTCTTGATACTATTATTACTGTCCGTATTACTCTTGCCTTTATCCTTAATACTATTATTATTATCGCTATAACTGTTATTATTATTCTTGTTACTATTATTATTATCCATATTTCTCTTGCCTTTATCCTTATAACTATTATTATTATCGCTATAACTGTTATTATTATTCTTATTACTATTACTATTGTCCCTATTCCTCTTGTCTATATTCTTATAACTATTATTATTATCCTTATTATTATTATTATTATCGCTATAACTGTTATTATTATTCTTACTACTATTATTATTATCGCTATAACTGTTATTATTATTCTTATTACTATTACTATTATCGCTATAACTGTTATTGTTATCCTTAATAGTATTATTATTATCGCTATAACTGTTATTATTATTCTTGATACTATTATTACTGTCCGTATTACTCTTGCCTTTATCCTTAATACTATTATTATTATCGCTATAACTGTTATTATTATTCTTGTTACTATTATTATTATCGCTATAACTGTTATTATTATTCTTATTACTATTATTATTATCCCTATTGGCCTTGTCTTTATCCTTATAACTATTATTATTATCGCTAATAACTGTTATTATTATTCTTATTACTATTATTATTATCCCTATTGGCCTTGTCTTTATCCTTATAACTATTATTATTATCCTTATTACTATAATTATTATCGCTATAACCGTTATTATTATCCTTAATACTATTATTATTATCGCTATAACTGTTATTATTATGGTTATTCTATTGTTACTATCCCTATTACTCTTGTCTTTATCCTTATAACTATTATTATTATCCTTAACACTATTATTATTATCGCTATAACTGTTATTATTATTCTTGTTACTATTATTATTATCCCTATTCCTCTTGTCTTCCTCCATATAACTATTATTATTATCCTTATTATTATTATTATTATCGCTAATAACTGTTATTATTATTCTTATTACTATTATTATTATCGCTAATAACTGTTATTATTATTCTTATTACTATTATTATTATCCCTATTGGCCTTGTCTTTATCCTTATAACTATTATTATTATCCTTATTACTATTATTATTATCGCTATAACTGTTATTATTATCCTTAATACTATTATTATTATCGCTATAACTGTTATTATTATTCTTGTTACTATTATTACTGTCCGTATTACTCTTGCCTTTATCCTTAATACTATTATTATTATCGCTATAACTGTTATTATTATCCTTAATACTATTGTTAGTATCGCTACAACTGTTATTATTATTCTTGTTACTATTACTATTATCCCTATTCCTCTTGTCTTTATCCTTATAACTATTATCATTATCCATATTATTATTATTATTATTATTATTATTATCGCTATAACTGTTATTATTATTCTTATTACTATTACTATTATCCCCATTCCTCTTGTCTTTATCCTTATAACTATTATTATTATCCTTATTATTATTATTATTATCGCTATAACTGTTATTATTATCCTTATTACTATTATTATTATCGCTATAACTGTTATTATTATTCTTATTACTATTACCATTATCCCTATTCCTCTTGCCTTTATCCTTATAACTATTATTATTATCCTCATTATTATTATTATTATCGCTATAACTGTTATTATTATCCTTATTACTATTATTATTATCGCTATAACTGTTATTATTATGCTTATTCTATTGTTACTATCCCTATTACTCTTGTCTATATCCTTATAACTATTATTATTATCCTTATTACTATTATTATTATCGCTATAACTGTTATTATTATTCTTGTTACTATTATTACTGTCCGTATAACTCTTGCCTTTATCCTTAATACTATTATTATTATCGCTATAACTGTTATTATTATTCTTGTTACTATTATTATTATCCCTATTCCTCTTTTCTTTCTCCTTCTAACTATTATTATTATCGCTATAACTGTTATTATTATCCTTAATACTATTATTAGTATCGCTATAACTGTTATTATTATTCTTGTTACTATTATTACTGTCCGTATTACTCTTGCCTTTATCCTTAATACTATTATTATTATCGCTATAACTGTTATTATTATTCTTGTTACTATTATTATTATCCCTATTCCCCTTGTCTTTCTCCTTATAACTATTATTATTATACTTATTATTATTATTATTATCGCTATAACTGTTATTATTATTCTTGTTACTATTATTACTGTCCGTATTACTCTTGCCTTTATCCTTATTACTATTATTATTATCGCTATAACTGTTATTATTATCCTTATTACTATTATTATTATCGCTATAACTGTTATTATTATCCTTATTACTATTATCATTATCGCTATAACTGTTATTATTATACTTATTCTATTGTTACTATCCGTATTACTCTTGCCTTTATCCTTAGAACTATTGTTATTATCGCTATAACTGTTATTACTATTCTTATTGCTATTATTATTATCCCTATTCCCCTTGTCTTTCTCCTTATAACTATTATTATTATCCTTATTATTATTATTATTATCGCTATAACTGTTATTATTATCCTTAATACTATTATTATTATCGCTATAACTGTTATTATTATTCTTGTTACTATTATTACTGTCCGTATTACTCTTGCCTTTATCCTTAATACTATTGTTATTATCGTTATAACTGTTATTATTATTCTTGTTACTATTATTATTATCCCTATTCCTCTTGCCTTTCTCCTTATCACTATTATTATTATCGCTATAACTGTTATTATTATTCTTGTTACTATTATTATTATCCCTATTCCCCTTGTCTTTCTCCTTATAACTATTATTATTATCCTTATTATTATTATTATTATCGCTATAACTGTTATTATTATCCTTAATACTATTATTATTATCGCTATAACTGTTATTATTATTCTTGTTACTATTATTACTGTCCGTATTACTCTTGCCTTTATCCTTAATACTATTGTTATTATCGCTATAACTGTTATTATTATTCTTGTTACTATTATTATTATCCCTATTCCTCTTGCCTTTCTCCTTATCACTATTATTATTATCGCTATAACTGTTATTATTATTCTTGTTACTATTATTATTATCCCTATTCCCCTTGTCTTTCTCCTTATAACTATTATTATTATCCTTATTATTATTATTATTATCGCTATAACTGTTATTATTATTCTTGTTACTATTATTACTGTCCGTATTACTCTTGCCTTTATCCTTAATACTATTATTATTATCGCTATAACTGTTATTATTATTCTTGTTACTATTATTATTATCCCTATTCCCCTTTTCTTTCTCCTTATAACTATTATTATTATCGCTATAACTGTTATTATTATCCTTAATACTATTATTATTATCGCTATAACTGTTATTATTATTCTTGTTACTATTATTACTGTCCGTATTACTCTTGCCTTTATCCTTAATACTATTATTATTATCGCTATAACTGTTACTATTATTCTTGTTACTATTATTATTATCCCTATTCCTCTTTTCTTTCTCCTTATAACTATTATTATTATCGCTATAACTGTTATTATTATCCTTAATACTATTGTTAGTATCGCTACAACTGTTATTATTATTCTTGCTACTATTACTATTATCCCTATTCCTCTTGTCTTTATCCTTATAACTATTATCATTATCCATATTATTATTATTATTATTATTATTATTATCGCTATAACTGTTATTATTATTCTTATTACTATTACTATTATCCCCATTCCTCTTGTCTTTATCCTTATAACTATTATTATTATCCTTATTATTATTATTATTATCGCTATAACTGTTATTATTATCCTTATTACTATTATTATTATCGCTATAACTGTTATTATTATTCTTATTACTATTACCATTATCCCTATTCCTCTTGCCTTTATCCTTATAACTATTATTATTATCCTCATTATTATTATTATTATCGCTATAACTGTTATTATTATCCTTATTACTATTATTATTATCGCTATAACTGTTATTATTATGCTTATTCTATTGTTACTATCCCTATTACTCTTGTGTATATCCTTATAACTATTATTATTATCCTTATTACTATTATTATTATCGCTATAACTGTTATTATTATTCTTGTTACTATTATTATTATCCCTATTCCTCTTTTCTTTCTCCTTCTAACTATTATTATTATCGCTATAACTGTTATTATTATCCTTAATACTATTATTAGTATCGCTATAACTGTTATTATTATTCTTGTTACTATTATTACTGTCCGTATTACTCTTGCCTTTATCCTTAATACTATTATTATTATCGCTATAACTGTTATTATTATTCTTGTTACTATTATTATTATCCCTATTCCCCTTGTCTTTCTCCTTATAACTATTATTATTATACTTATTATTATTATTATTATCGCTATAACTGTTATTATTATTCTTGTTACTATTATTACTGTCCGTATTACTCTTGCCTTTATCCTTAATACTATTATTATTATCGCTATAACTGTTATTATTATTCTTGTTACTATTATTATTATCCCTATTCCTCTTTTCTTTCTCCTTCTAACTATTATTATTATCGCTATAACTGTTATTATTATCCTTAATACTATTATTAGTATCGCTATAACTGTTATTATTATTCTTGTTACTATTATTACTGTCCGTATTACTCTTGCCTTTATCCTTAATACTATTATTATTATCGCTATAACTGTTATTATTATTCATGTTACTATTATTATTATCCCTATTCCCCTTGTCTTTCTCCTTATAACTATTATTATTATACTTATTATTATTATTATTATCGCTATAACTGTTATTATTATTCTTGTTACTATTATTACTGTCCGTATTACTCTTGCCTTTATCCTTAATACTATTATTATTATGGCTATAACTGTTATTATTATTCTTGTTACTATTATTATTATCCCTATTCCTCTTTTCTTTCTCCTTATAACTATTATTATTATCGCTATAACTGTTATTATTATCCTTAATACTATTATTATTATCGCTATAACTGTTATTATTATTCTTGTTACTATTATTACTGTCCGTATTACTCTTGCGTTTATCCTTAATACTATTATTATTAACGCTATAACTGTTATTATTATTCTTGTTACTATTATTATTATCCCTATTCCCCTTGTCTTTCTCCTTATAACTATTATTATTATCCTTATTATTATTATTATTATCGCTATAACTGTTATTATTATTCTTGTTACTATTATTACTGTCCGTATTACTCTTGCCTTTATCCTTAATACTATTATTATTATTGCTATAACTGTTATTATTATTCTTGTTACTATTATTATTATCCCTATTCCTCTTGTCTTTCTCCTTATAACTATTATTATTATCCTTATTATTATTATTATTATCGCTATGACTGTTATTATTATTCTTATTACTATTACTATTATCCCTATTCCTCTTGTCTTTATCCTTATAACTATTATTATTATCCTTATTATTATTATTATTATTATTATTATCGCTATAACTGTTATTATTATCCTTATTACTATTATTGTTATCGCTATAACTGTTATTATTATTCTTATTACTATTACTATTATCCCCATTCCTCTTGGCTTTATCCTTATAACTATTATTATTATCCTTATTATTATTATTATTATCGCTATAACTGTTATTATTATCCTTATTACTATTATTATTATCGCTATAACTGTTATTATTATGCTTATTCTATTGTTACTATCCCTATTACTCTTGTCTATATCCTTATATATATTATTATTATCCTTATTACTATTATTATTATCGCTATAACTGTTATTATTATACATGATACTATTATTATTATCGCTTTAACTGTTATTATTATTCTTATTACTATTATTATTATCGCTATAACTGTTATTATTATTCTTGTTACTATTATTACTGTCCGTATTACTCTTGCCTTTACCCTTAACACTATTATTATTATCGCTATAACTGTTATTATTATTCTTGTTACTATTATTATTATCCCTATTCCCCTTGTCTTTCTCCTTATAACTATTATTATTATACTTATTATTATTATTATTATCGCTATAACTGTTATTATTATTCTTGTTACTATTATTACTGTCCGTATTACTCTTGCCTTTATCCTTAATACTATTATTATTATCGCTATAACTGTTATTATTATTCTTGTTACTATTATTATTATCCCTATTCCCCTTGTCTTTCTCCTTATAACTATTATTATTATACTTATTATTATTATTATTATCGCTATAACTGTTATTATTATTCTTGTTACTATTATTACTGTCCGTATTACTCTTGCCTTTATCCTTAATACTATTATTATTATCGCTATAACTGTTATTATTATTCTTGTTACTATTATTATTATCCCTATTCCTCTTTTCTTTCTCCTTCTAACTATTATTATTATCGCTATAACTGTTATTATTATCCTTAATACTATTATTAGTATCGCTATAACTGTTATTATTATTCTTGTTACTATTATTACTGTCCGTATTACTCTTGCCTTTATCCTTAATACTATTATTATTATCGCTATAACTGTTATTATTATTCATGTTACTATTATTATTATCCCTATTCCCCTTGTCTTTCTCCTTATAACTATTATTATTATACTTATTAATATTATTATTATCGCTATAACTGTTATTATTATTCTTGTTACTATTATTACTGTCCGTATTACTCTTGCCTTTATCCTTAATACTATTATTATTATGGCTATAACTGTTATTATTATTCTTGTTACTATTACTACTATCCCTATTCCTCTTGTCTTTATCCTTATAACTATTATTATTATCCTTATTATTATTATTATTATTATCGCTATAACTGTTATTATTATCCTTATTACTATTATTATTATCGCTATAACTGTTATTATTATTCTTGTTACTATTACTATTATCCCCATTCCTCTTGTCTTTATCCTTATAACTATTATTATTATCCTCTTTATTATTATTATTATCGCTATAACTGTTATTATTATCCTTCTTACTATTATTATTATCGCTATAACTGTTATTATTATGCTTATTCTATTGTTACTATCCCTATTACTCTTGTCTATATCCTTATAGCTATTATTATTATCCTTATTACTATTATTATTATCGCTATAACTGTTATTATTATTCTTGTTACTATTATTACTGTCCGTATTGCTCTTGCCTTTATCCTTAATACTATTATTATTATCGCTATAACTGTTATTATTATTCATGTTACTATTATTACTGTCCGTATTACTCTTGCCTTTATCCTTCATACTATTATTATTATCGCTATAACTGTTATTATTATTCTTGTTACTATTATTATTATCCCTATTCCTCTTGTCTTTCTCCTTATAACTATTATTATTATCGCTATAACTGTTATTATTATCCTTATTATTATTATTATTATTATCCCTATTCCTCTTGTCTTTCTCCTTATAACTATTATTATTATCGCTATAACTGTTATTATTATCCTTAATACTATTATTATTATCGCTATAACTGTTATTATTATCCTTATTATTATTATTATTATTATCCCTATTCCTCTTGTCTTTCTCCTTATAACTATTATTATTATCGCTATAACTGTTATTATTATCCTTAATACTATTATTAGTATCGCTATAACTGTTATTATTATTCTTATTACTATTATTATTATCGCTGTAACTGTTATTATTATTCTTGTTACTATTATTATTATCCCTATTCCTCTTGTCTTTCCCCTTATAACTATTATTATTATCCTTATTATTATTATTATTATCGCTATAACTGTTATTATTATACTTATTCTATTGTTACTATCCGTATTACTCTTGCCTTTATCCTTATAACTATTGTTATTATCGCTATAACTGTTATTACTATTCTTATTACTATTATTATTATCCCCATTCCCCTTGTCTTTCTCCTTATAACTATTATTATTATCCTTATTATTATTATTATTATCGCTATAACTGTTATTATTATCCTTAATACTATTATTATTATCGCTATAACTGCTATTATTATTCTTGTTACTAATATTACAGTCCGTATTACTCTTGCCTTTATCCTTAATACTATTATTATTATCGATATAACTGTTATTATTATTCTTGTTACTATTATTATTATCCCTATTCCTCTTGCCTTTCTCCTTATAACTATTATTATTATCGCTATAACTGTTATTATTATTCTTGTTACTATTATTATTATCCCTATTCCCCTTGTCTTTCTCCTTATAACTATTATTATTATCCTTATTATTATTATTATTATCGCTATAACTGTTATTATTATTCTTGTTACTATTATTACTGTCCGTATTACTCTTGCCTTTATCCTTAATACAATTATTATTATCGCTATAACTGTTATTATTATTCTTGTTACTATTATTATTATCCCTCTTCCCCGTGTCTTTCTCCTTATAACTATTATTATTATCGCTATAACTGTTATTATTATCCTTAATACTATTATTATTATCGCTATAACTGTTATTATTATCCTTATTATTATTATTATTATCCCTATTGCTCTTGTCTTTCTCCTTATAACTATTATTATTATCGCTATAACTGTTATTATTATCCTTAATACTATTATTAGTATCGCTATAACTGTTATTATTATTCTTATTACTATTATTATTATCGCTATAACTGTTATTATTATTCTTGTTACTATTATTATTATCCCTATTCCTCTTGTCTTTCCCCTTATAACTATTATTATTATCCTTATTATTATTATTATTATCGCTATAACTGTTATTATTATACTTATTCTATTGTTTCTATCCGTATTACTCTTGCCTTTATCCTTAATACTATTATTATTATCGCTATAACTGTTATTATTATTCTTGTTACTATTATTATTATCCCTATTCCCCTTTTCTTTCTCCTTATAACTATTATTATTATCGCTATAACTGTTATTATTATCCTTAATACTATTATTATTATCGCTATAACTGTTATTATTATTCTTGTTACTATTATTACTGTCCGTATTACTCTTGCCTTTATCCTTAATACTATTATTATTATCGCTATAACTGTTACTATTATTCTTGTTACTATTATTATTATCCCTATTCCTCTTTTCTTTCTCCTTATAACTATTATTATTATCGCTATAACTGTTATTATTATCCTTAATACTATTGTTAGTATCGCTACAACTGTTATTATTATTCTTGCTACTATTACTATTATCCCTATTCCTCTTGTCTTTATCCTTATAACTATTATCATTATCCATATTATTATTATTATTATTATTATTATTATCGCTATAACTGTTATTATTATTCTTATTACTATTACTATTATCCCCATTCCTCTTGTCTTTATCCTTATAACTATTATTATTATCCTTATTATTATTATTATTATCGCTATAACTGTTATTATTATCCTTATTACTATTATTATTATCGCTATAACTGTTATTATTATTCTTATTACTATTACCATTATCCCTATTCCTCTTGCCTTTATCCTTATAACTATTATTATTATCCTCATTATTATTATTATTATCGCTATAACTGTTATTATTATCCTTATTACTATTATTATTATCGCTATAACTGTTATTATTATGCTTATTCTATTGTTACTATCCCTATTACTCTTGTGTATATCCTTATAACTATTATTATTATCCTTATTACTATTATTATTATCGCTATAACTGTTATTATTATTCTTGTTACTATTATTATTATCCCTATTCCTCTTTTCTTTCTCCTTCTAACTATTATTATTATCGCTATAACTGTTATTATTATCCTTAATACTATTATTAGTATCGCTATAACTGTTATTATTATTCTTGTTACTATTATTACTGTCCGTATTACTCTTGCCTTTATCCTTAATACTATTATTATTATCGCTATAACTGTTATTATTATTCTTGTTACTATTATTATTATCCCTATTCCCCTTGTCTTTCTCCTTATAACTATTATTATTATACTTATTATTATTATTATTATCGCTATAACTGTTATTATTATTCTTGTTACTATTATTACTGTCCGTATTACTCTTGCCTTTATCCTTAATACTATTATTATTATCGCTATAACTGTTATTATTATTCTTGTTACTATTATTATTATCCCTATTCCTCTTTTCTTTCTCCTTCTAACTATTATTATTATCGCTATAACTGTTATTATTATCCTTAATACTATTATTAGTATCGCTATAACTGTTATTATTATTCTTGTTACTATTATTACTGTCCGTATTACTCTTGCCTTTATCCTTAATACTATTATTATTATCGCTATAACTGTTATTATTATTCATGTTACTATTATTATTATCCCTATTCCCCTTGTCTTTCTCCTTATAACTATTATTATTATACTTATTATTATTATTATTATCGCTATAACTGTTATTATTATTCTTGTTACTATTATTACTGTCCGTATTACTCTTGCCTTTATCCTTAATACTATTATTATTATGGCTATAACTGTTATTATTATTCTTGTTACTATTATTATTATCCCTATTCCTCTTTTCTTTCTCCTTATAACTATTATTATTATCGCTATAACTGTTATTATTATCCTTAATACTATTATTATTATCGCTATAACTGTTATTATTATTCTTGTTACTATTATTACTGTCCGTATTACTCTTGCGTTTATCCTTAATACTATTATTATTAACGCTATAACTGTTATTATTATTCTTGTTACTATTATTATTATCCCTATTCCCCTTGTCTTTCTCCTTATAACTATTATTATTATCCTTATTATTATTATTATTATCGCTATAACTGTTATTATTATTCTTGTTACTATTATTACTGTCCGTATTACTCTTGCCTTTATCCTTAATACTATTATTATTATTGCTATAACTGTTATTATTATTCTTGTTACTATTATTATTATCCCTATTCCTCTTGTCTTTCTCCTTAAAACTATTATTATTATCCTTATTATTATTATTATTATCGCTATGACTGTTATTATTATTCTTATTACTATTACTATTATCCCTATTCCTCTTGTCTTTATCCTTATAACTATTATTATTATCCTTATTATTATTATTATTATTATTATTATCGCTATAACTGTTATTATTATCCTTATTACTATTATTGTTATCGCTATAACTGTTATTATTATTCTTATTACTATTACTATTATCCCCATTCCTCTTGGCTTTATCCTTATAACTATTATTATTATCCTTATTATTATTATTATTATCGCTATAACTGTTATTATTATCCTTATTACTATTATTATTATCGCTATAACTGTTATTATTATGCTTATTCTATTGTTACTATCCCTATTACTCTTGTCTATATCCTTATATATATTATTATTATCCTTATTACTATTATTATTATCGCTATAACTGTTATTATTATACATGATACTATTATTATTATCGCTTTAACTGTTATTATTATTCTTATTACTATTATTATTATCGCTATAACTGTTATTATTATTCTTGTTACTATTATTACTGTCCGTATTACTCTTGCCTTTACCCTTAACACTATTATTATTATCGCTATAACTGTTATTATTATTCTTGTTACTATTATTATTATCCCTATTCCTCTTGTCTTTCTCCTTATAACTATTATTATTATCCTTATTATTATTATTATTATCGCTATAACTGTTGTTATTATTCTTGTTACTATTTTTATTATCCCTATTCCTCTTGTCTTTCTCCTTATAACTATTATTATTATCGCTATAACTGTTATTATTATCCTTAATAATATTATTATTATCGCTATAACTGTTATTATTATCCATAATACTATTATTATTATCGCTATAACTGTTATTATTATTCTTGTTACTATTATTACTGTCCGTATTACTCTTGCCTTTATCCTTAATACTATTATTATTATCGATATAACTGTTATTATTATTCTTGTTACTATTATTATTATCCCTATTCCTCTTGCCTTTCTCCTTATAACTATTATTATTATCGCTATAACTGTTATTATTATTCTTGTTACTATTATTATTATCCCTATTCCCCTTGTCTTTCTCCTTATAACTATTATTATTATCCTTATTATTATTATTATTATCGCTATAACTGTTATTATTATTCTTGTTACTATTATTACTGTCCGTATTACTCTTGCCTTTATCCTTAATACTATTATTATTATCGCTATAACTGTTACTATTATTCTTGTTACTATTATTATTATCCCTATTCCTCTTTTCTTTCTCCTTATAACTATTATTATTATCGCTATAACTGTTATTATTATCCTTAATACTATTGTTAGTATCGCTACAACTGTTATTATTATTCTTGTTACTATTACTATTATCCCTATTCCTCTTGTCTTTATCCTTATAACTATTATCATTATCCATATTATTATTATTATTATTATTATTATTATCGCTATAACTGTTATTATTATTCTTATTACTATTACTATTATCCCCATTCCTCTTGTCTTTATCCTTATAACTATTATTATTATCCTTATTATTATTATTATTATCGCTATAACTGTTATTATTATCCTTATTACTATTATTATTATCGCAATAACTGTTATTATTATTCTTATTACTATTACCATTATCCCTATTCCTCTTGCCTTTATCCTTATAACTATTATTATTATCCTCATTATTATTATTATTATCGCTATAACTGTTATTATTATCCTTATTACTATTATTATTATCGCTATAACTGTTATTATTATGCTTATTCTATTGTTACTATCCCTATTACTCTTGTGTATATCCTTATAACTATTATTATTATCCTTATTACTATTATTATTATCGCTATAACTGTTATTATTATTCTTGTTACTATTATTATTATCCCTATTCCTCTTTTCTTTCTCCTTCTAACTATTATTATTATCGCTATAACTGTTATTATTATCCTTAATACTATTATTAGTATCGCTATAACTGTTATTATTATTCTTGTTACTATTATTACTGTCCGTATTACTCTTGCCTTTATCCTTAATACTATTATTATTATCGCTATAACTGTTATTATTATTCTTGTTACTATTATTATTATCCCTATTCCCCTTGTCTTTCTCCTTATAACTATTATTATTATACTTATTATTATTATTATTATCGCTATAACTGTTATTATTATTCTTGTTACTATTATTACTGTCCGTATTACTCTTGCCTTTATCCTTAATACTATTATTATTATCGCTATAACTGTTATTATTATTCTTGTTACTATTATTATTATCCCTATTCCTCTTTTCTTTCTCCTTCTAACTATTATTATTATCGCTATAACTGTTATTATTATCCTTAATACTATTATTAGTATCGCTATAACTGTTATTATTATTCTTGTTACTATTATTACTGTCCGTATTACTCTTGCCTTTATCCTTAATACTATTATTATTATCGCTATAACTGTTATTATTATTCATGTTACTATTATTATTATCCCTATTCCCCTTGTCTTTCTCCTTATAACTATTATTATTATACTTATTAATATTATTATTATCGCTATAACTGTTATTATTATTCTTGTTACTATTATTACTGTCCGTATTACTCTTGCCTTTATCCTTAATACTATTATTATTATGGCTATAACTGTTATTATTATTCTTGTTACTATTACTACTATCCCTATTCCTCTTGTCTTTATCCTTATAACTATTATTATTATCCTTATTATTATTATTATTATTATCGCTATAACTGTTATTATTATCCTTATTACTATTATTATTATCGCTATAACTGTTATTATTATTCTTGTTACTATTACTATTATCCCCATTCCTCTTGTCTTTATCCTTATAACTATTATTATTATTATTATCGCTATAACTGTTATTATTATCCTTCTTACTATTATTATTATCGCTATAACTGTTATTATTATGCTTATTCTATTGTTACTATCCCTATTACTCTTGTCTATATCCTTATAGCTATTATTATTATCCTTATTACTATTATTATTATCGCTATAACTGTTATTATTATTCTTGTTACTATTATTACTGTCCGTATTGCTCTTGCCTTTATCCTTAATACTATTATTATTATCGCTATAACTGTTATTATTATTCATGTTACTATTATTACTGTCCGTATTACTCTTGCCTTTATCCTTCATACTATTATTATTATCGCTATAACTGTTATTATTATTCTTGTTACTATTATTATTATCCCTATTCCTCTTGTCTTTCTCCTTATAACTATTATTATTATCGCTATAACTGTTATTATTATCCTTATTATTATTATTATTATTATCCCTATTCCTCTTGTCTTTCTCCTTATAACTATTATTATTATCGCTATAACTGTTATTATTATCCTTAATACTATTATTATTATCGCTATAACTGTTATTATTATCCTTATTATTATTATTATTATTATCCCTATTCCTCTTGTCTTTCTCCTTATAACTATTATTATTATCGCTATAACTGTTATTATTATCCTTAATACTATTATTAGTATCGCTATAACTGTTATTATTATTCTTATTACTATTATTATTATCGCTGTAACTGTTATTATTATTCTTGTTACTATTATTATTATCCCTATTCCTCTTGTCTTTCCCCTTATAACTATTATTATTATCCTTATTATTATTATTATTATCGCTATAACTGTTATTATTATACTTATTCTATTGTTACTATCCGTATTACTCTTGCCTTTATCCTTATAACTATTGTTATTATCGCTATAACTGTTATTACTATTCTTATTACTATTATTATTATCCCCATTCCCCTTGTCTTTCTCCTTATAACTATTATTATTATCCTTATTATTATTATTATTATCGCTATAACTGTTATTATTATCCTTAATACTATTATTATTATCGCTATAACTGCTATTATTATTCTTGTTACTAATATTACAGTCCGTATTACTCTTGCCTTTATCCTTAATACTATTATTATTATCGATATAACTGTTATTATTATTCTTGTTACTATTATTATTATCCCTATTCCTCTTGCCTTTCTCCTTATAACTATTATTATTATCGCTATAACTGTTATTATTATTCTTGTTACTATTATTATTATCCCTATTCCCCTTGTCTTTCTCCTTATAACTATTATTATTATCCTTATTATTATTATTATTATCGCTATAACTGTTATTATTATTCTTGTTACTATTATTACTGTCCGTATTACTCTTGCCTTTATCCTTAATACAATTATTATTATCGCTATAACTGTTATTATTATTCTTGTTACTATTATTATTATCCCTCTTCCCCGTGTCTTTCTCCTTATAACTATTATTATTATCGCTATAACTGTTATTATTATCCTTAATACTATTATTATTATCGCTATAACTGTTATTATTATCCTTATTATTATTATTATTATCCCTATTGCTCTTGTCTTTCTCCTTATAACTATTATTATTATCGCTATAACTGTTATTATTATCCTTAATACTATTATTAGTATCGCTATAACTGTTATTATTATTCTTATTACTATTATTATTATCGCTATAACTGTTATTATTATTCTTGTTACTATTATTATTATCCCTATTCCTCTTGTCTTTCCCCTTATAACTATTATTATTATCCTTATTATTATTATTATTATCGCTATAACTGTTATTATTATACTTATTCTATTGTTTCTATCCGTATTACTCTTGCCTTTATCCTTATAACTATTGTTATTATCGCTATAACTGTTATTACTATTCTTATTACTATTATTATTATCCCTATTCCCCTTGTCTTTCTCCTTATAACTATTATTATTATCCTTATTATTATTATTATTATCGCTATAACTGTTATTATTATCCTTAATACTATTATTATTATCGCTATAACTGTTATTATTATTCTTGTTACTATTATTACTGTCCGTATTACTCTTGCCTTTATCCTTAATACTATTATTATTATCGCTATAACTGTTATTATTATTCTTGTTACTATTATTATTATCCCTATTCCTCTTGCCTTTCTCCTTATAACTATTATTATTATCGCTATAACTGTTATTATTATTCTTGTTACTATTATTATTATCCCTATTCCCCTTGTCTTTCTCCGTATAACGATTATTATTATCCTTATTATTATTATTATTATCGCTATAACTGTTATTATTATTCTTGTTACTATTATTACTGTCCGTATTACTCTTGCCTTTATCCTTAATACTATTATTATTATCGCTATAACTGTTATTATTATTCTTGTTACTATTATTACTGTCCGTATTACTCTTGCCTTTATCCTTAATACAATTATTATTATCGCTATAACTGTTATTATTATTCTTGTTACTATTATTATTATCCCTCTTCCCCGTGTCTTTCTCCTTATAACTATTATTATTATCCTTATTATTATTATTATTATCGCTATAACTGTTATTATTATTCTTGTTACTATTATTACTGTCCGTATTACTCTTGCCTTTATCCTTAATACTATTATTATTATCGCTTTAACTGTTATTATTATTCTTGTTACTATTATTATTATCCCTATTCCTCTTGTCTTTCTCCTTATAACTATTATTATTATCCTTATTATTATTATTATTATCGCTATAACTGTTATTATTATTCTTATTACTATTACTATTATCCCTATTCCTCTTGTCTTTATCCTTATAACTATTATTATTATCCTTATTATTATTATTATTATTATTATTATCGCTATAACTGTTATTATTATGTTTATTCTATTGTTACTATCCCTATTACTCTTGTCTACATCCTTATAACTATTATTATTATCCTTATTACTATTATTATTATCGCTATAACTGTTATTATTATTCTTGTTACTATTATTACTGTCCGTATTGCTCTTGCCTTTATCCTTAATACTATTATTATTATCGCTATAATTGTTATTATTATCCTTATTACTATTATTATTATTATCGCTATAACTGTTATTATTATCCTTATTACTATTATTATTTTCGCTATAACTGTTATTATTATGCTTATTCCATTGTTACTATCCCTATTACTCTTGTCTTTCTCCTTATAACTATTATTATTATCCTCATTATTATTATTATTATCGCTATAACTGTTATTATTATTCTTGTTACTATTATTACTGTCCGTATTACTCTTGCCTTTATCCTTAATACTATTATTATTATCGCTATAACTGTTATTATTATTCTTGTTACTATTATTATTATCCCTACTCCTCTTGCCTTTCTCCTTATAACTATTATTATTATCGCTATAACTGTTATTATTATTCTTGTTACTATTATTATTATCCCTATTCCCCTTGTCTTTCTCCTTATAACTATTATTATTATCCTTATTATTATTATTATTATCGCTATAACTGTTATTATTATTCTTGTTACTATTATTACTGTCCGTATTACTCTTGCCTTTATCCTTAATACTATTATTATTATCGCTATAACTGTTATTATTATTCTTGTTACTATTATTATTATCCCTATTCCCCGTGTCTTTCTCCTTATAACTATTATTATTATCCTTATTATTATTATTATTATCGCTATAACTGTTATTATTATTCTTGTTACTATTATTACTGTCCGTATTACTCTTGCCTTTATCCTTAATACTATTATTATTATCCTTATTACTATTATTATTATCGCTATAACTGTTATTATTATCCTTAATACTATTATTATTATCGCTGTAACTGTTATTATTATTCTTATTACTATTATTATTATCGCTTTAACTGTTATTATTATTCTTATTACTATTATTATTATCGCTATAACTGTTATTATTATTCTTATTACTATTACTACTATCCCTATTCCTCTTGTCTTTATCCTTATAACTATTATTATTATCCTTATTATTATTATTATTATTATCGCTATAACTGTTATTATTATTCTTGTTACTATTATTACTGTCCGTATTGCTCTTGCCTTTATCCTTAATACTATTATTATTATCGCTATAACTGTTATTATTATTCTTGTTACTATTATTATTATCCCTATTCCTCTTTTCTTTCTCCTTATAACTATTATTATTATCCTTATTATTATTATTATTATCGCTATAACTGTTATTATTATTCTTATTACTATTACTATTATCCCTATTCCTCTTGTCTTTATCCTTATAACTATTATTATTATCCTTATTATTATTATTATTATTATTATTATCGCTATAACTGTTATTATTATGTTTATTCTATTGTTACTATCCCTATTACTCTTGTCTACATCCTTATAACTATTATTATTATCCTTATTACTTTTATTATTATCGCTATAACTGTTATTATTATTCTTGTTACTATTATTACTGTCCGCATTGCTCTTGCCTTTATCCTTAATACTATTATTATTATCGCTATAATTGTTATTATTATCCTTATTACTATTATTATTATCGCTATAACTGTTATTATTATCCTTATTACTATTATTATTTTCGCTATAACTGCTATCATTATGCTTATTCCATTGTTACTATCCCTATTACTCTTGTCTTTCTCCTTATAACTATTATTATTATCCTCATTATTATTATTATTATCGCTATAACTGTTATTATTATTCTTGTTACTATTATTACTGTCCGTATTACTCTTGCCTTTATCCTTAATACTATTATTATTATCGCTATAACTGTTATTATTATTCTTGTTACTATTATTATTATCCCTACTCCTCTTGCCTTTCTCCTTATAACTATTATTATTATCGCTATAACTGTTATTATTATTCTTGTTACTATTATTATTATCCCTATTCCCCTTGTCTTTCTCCTTATAACTATTATTATTATCCTTATTATTATTATTATTATCGCTATAACTGTTATTATTATTCTTGTTACTATTATTACTGTCCGTATTACTCTTGCCTTTATCCTTAATACTATTATTATTATCGCTATAACTGTTATTATTATTCTTGTTACTATTATTATTATCCCTATTCCCCGTGTCTTTCTCCTTATAACTATTATTATTATCCTTATTATTATTATTATTATCGCTATAACTGTTATTATTATTCTTGTTACTATTATTACTGTCCGTATTACTCTTGCCTTTATCCTTAATACTATTATTATTATCCTTATTACTTTTATTATTATCGCTATAACTGTTATTATTATCCTTAATACTATTATTATTATCGCTGTAACTGTTATTATTATTCTTATTACTATTATTATTATCGCTTTAACTGTTATTATTATTCTTATTACTATTATTATTATCGCTATAACTGTTATTATTATTCTTATTACTATTACTACTATCCCTATTCCTCTTGTCTTTATCCTTATAACTATTATTATTATCCTTATTATTATTATTATCGCTATAACTGTTATTATTATCCTTATTACTATTATTATTATCGCTATAACTGTTATTATTATTCTTGTTACTATTATTACTGTCCGTATTGCTCTTGCCTTTATCCTTAATACTATTATTATTATCGCTATATCTGTTATTATTATGCTTATTCCATTGTTACTATACCTATTACTCTTGTCTATATCCTTATAACTATTATTATTATCCTTATAACTATTATTATTATCGCTATAACTGTTATTATTATCCTTATTACTATTATTAATATCGCTATAACTGTTATTATTATGCTTATTCCATTGTTACTATCCCTATTACTCTTGTCTATATCCTTATAACTATTATTATTATCCTTATTACTATTATTATTATCGAAATAACTGTTATTATTATCCTTATTACTATTATTATTATCGCTATAACTGTTATTATTATTCTTATTACTATTACTATTATCCCCATTCCTCTTGTCTTTATCCTTATAACTATTATTATTATCCTTCTTACTATTATTATTATCGCTATAACTGTTATTATTATGTTTATTCTATTGTTACTATCCCTATTACTCTTGTCTACATCCTTATAACTATTATTATTATCCTTATTACTATTATTATTATCGCTATAACTGTTATTATTATCCTTATTACTATTATTATTATCGCTATAACTGTTATTATTATGCTTATTCTATTGTTACTATCCCTATTACTCTTGTCTATATCCTTATAACTATTATTATTATCCTTATTACTATTATTATTATCGCTATAACCGTTATTATTATTCTTATTACTATTACTACTATCCCTATTCCTCTTGTCTTTATCCTTATAACTATTATTATTATCCTTATTATTATTATTATTATTATCGCTATAACTGTTATTATTATCCTTATTACTATTATTATTATCGCTATAACTGTTATTATTATTCTTGTTACTATTACTATTATCCCCATTCCTCTTGTCTATATCCTTATAACTATTATTATTATCCTCTTTATTATTATTATTATCGCTATAACTGTTATTATTATCCTTCTTACTATTATTATTATCGCTATAACTGTTATTATTATGTTTATTCTATTGTTACTATCCCTATTACTCTTGTCTATATCCTTATAACTATTATTATTATCCTTATTACTATTATTATTATCGCTATAACTTTTATTATTATTCTTGTTACTATTATTACTGTCCGTATTGCTCTTGCCTTTATCCTTAATACTATTATTATTATCGCTATAACGTTTATTATTATCCTTATTACTATTATTATTATCGCTATAACTGTTATTATTATTCTTATTACTATTACTATTATCCCCATTCCTCTTGTCTTTATCCTTATAACTATTATTATTATCCTTATTATTATTATTATTATCGCTATAACTGTTATTATTATGCTTATTCCATTGTTACTATCCCTATTACTCTTGTCTATATCCTTATAACTATTATTATTATCCTTATTACTATTATTATTATCGCTATAACTGTTATTATTATTCATGTTACTATTATTACTGTCCGTATTACTCTTGCCTTTATCCTTAATACTATTATTATTATCGCTATAACTGCTATTATTATTCTTGTTACTATTATTATTATCCCTATTCCTCTTTTCTTTCTCCTTATAACTATTATTATTATCGCTATAACTGTTATTATTATCCTTAATACTATTATTATTATCGCTATAACTGTTATTATTATTCTTGTTACTATTATTACTGTCCGTATTACTCTTGCCTTTATCCTTAATACTATTATTATTATCGCTATAACTGTTATTATTATTCTTGTTACTATTATTATTATCCCTATTCCCCTTGTCTTTCTCCTTATAACTATTACTATTATCCTTATTATTATTATTATTATCGCTATAACTGTTATTATTATTCATGTTACTATTATTACTGTCCGTATTGCTCTAGCCTTTATCCTTAATACTATTATTATTATCGCTATAACTGTTATTATTATTCTTGTTACTATTATTATTATCCCTATTCCTCTTGTCTTTCTCCTTATAACTATTATTATTATCGCTATAACTGTTATTATTATGCTTATTCTATTGTTACTATCCCTATTACTCTTGTCTATATCCTTATAACTATTATTATTATCCTTATTACTATTATTATTATCGCTATAACTGTTATTATTATTCTTGTTACTATTATTACTGTCCGTATTGCTCTTGCCTTTATCCTTAATACTATTATTATTATCGCTATAACTGTTATTATTATCCTTATTACTTTTATTATTATCGCTATAACTGTTATTATTATTCTTATTACTATTACTATTATCCCCATTCCTCTTGTCTTTATCCTTATAACTATTATTATTATCCTTATTATTATTATTATTATCGCTATAACTGTTATTATTATCCTTATTACTATTATTATTATCGCTATAACTGTTATTATTATGCTTATTCCATTGTTACTATCCCTATTACTCTTGTCTATATCCTTATAACTATTATTATTATCCTTATTTCTATTATTATTATCGCTATAACTGTTATTATTATTCATGTTACTATTATTACAGTCCGTATTACTCTTGCCTTTATCGTTAATACTATTATTATTATCGCAATAACTGTTATTATTATTCTTGCTACTATTATTATTATCCCTATTCCTCTTGTCTTTCTCCTTATAACTATTATTATTATCGGTATAACTGTTATTATTATCCTTAATACTATTATTATTATCGCTATAACTGTTATTATTATTCTTATTACTATTATTATTATCGCTTTAACTGTTATTATTATTCTTATTACTATTATTATTATCGCTATAACTGTTATTATTATTCTTATTACTATTACTATTATCCCTATTCCTCTTGTCTTTTTCCTTATAACTATTATTATTATCCTTATTATTATTATTATTATTATCGCTATAACTGTTATTATTATCCTTATTACTATTATTATTATCGCTATAACTGTTATTACTATTCTTATTACTATTACTATTATCCCAATTCCTCTTGTCTTTATCCTTATAACTATTATTATTATCCTTATTATTATTATTATTATCGCTATAACTGTTATTATTATCCTTATTACTATTATTATTATCGCTATAACTGTTATAATTATTCTTATTACTATTATTACTGTCCGTATTGCTCTTGCCTTTATCCTTAATACTATTATTGTTATCGCTATAACTGTTATTATTATTCTTATTACTATTATTATTATCGCTTTAACTGTTATTATTATTCTTATTACTATTACTATTATCCCCATTCCTCTTGTCTTTATCCTTATAACTATTATTATTATCCTTATTATTATTATTATTATTATCGCTATAACTGTTATTATTATCCTTATTACTATTATTATTATCGCTATAACTGTTATTATTATTCTTATTACTATTACTATTATCCCAATTCCTCTTGTCTTTATCCTTATAACTATTATTATTATCCTTATTATTATTATTATTATCGCTATAACTGTTATTATTATCCTTATTACTATTATTATTATCGCTATAACTGTTATTATTATTCTTGTTACTATTATTACTGTCCGTATTACTCTCGCCTTTATCCTTAATACTATTATTATTATCGCTATAACTGTTATTATTATTCATGTTACTATTATTACTGTCCGTATTACTCTTGCCTTTATCCTTAATACTATTATTATTATCGCTATAACTGCTATTATTATTCTTGTTACTATTATTATTATCCCTATTCCTCTTTTCTTTCTCCTTATAACTATTATTATTATCGCTATAACTGTTATTATTATCCTTAATACTATTATTATTATCGCTATAACGGTTATTATTATTCTTGTTACTATTATTACTGTCCGTATTACTCTTGCCTTTATCCTTAATACTATTATTATTATCGCTATAACTGTTATTATTATTCTTGTTACTATTATTATTATCCCTATTCCCCTTGTCTTTCTCCTTATAACTATTACTATTATCCTTATTATTATTATTATTATCGCTATAACTGTTATTATTATTCATGTTACTATTATTACTGTCCGTATTACTCTAGCCTTTATCCTTAATACTATTATTATTATCGCTATAACTGTTATTATTATTCTTGTTACTATTATTATTATCCCTATTCCTCTTGTCTTTCTCCTTATAACTATTATTATTATCGCTATAACTGTTATTATTATCATTATTACTATTATTATTATCGCTATAACTGTTATTATTATGCTTATTCTATTGTTACTATCCCTATTACTCTTGTCTATATCCTTATAACTATTATTATTATCGCTATAACTGTTATTATTATTCTTATTACTATTACTATTATCCCTATACCTCTTGTCTTTATCCTTATAACTATTATTATTATTATCGCTATAACTGTTATTATTATGCTTATTCTATTGTTACTATCCCTATTACTCTTGTCTATATCCTTATAACTATTATTATTATCCTTATTACTATTATTATTATCGCTATAACTGTTATTATTATTCTTGTTACTATTATTACTGTCCGTATTACTCTTGCCTTTATCCTTAATACTATTATTATATTCGCTATAACTGTTATTATTATCCGTATTACTATTATTATTATCGCTATAACTGTTATTATTATGCTTATTCTATTGTTACTATCCCTATTATCTTGTCTATATCATTATAACTATTATTATTATCCGTATTACTATTATTATTATCGCTATAACTGTTATTATTATTCATGTTACTATTATTACTGTCCGTATTACTCTTGCCTTTATCGTTAATACTATTATTATTATCGCAATAACTGTTATTATTATTCTTGTTACTATTATTATTATCCCTATTCCTCTTGTCTTTCTCCTTATAACTATTATTATTATCGCTATAACTGTTATTATTATCCTTAATACTATTATTATTATCGCTATAACTGTTATTATTATTCTTATTACTATTATTATTATCGCTTTAACTGTTATTATTATTCTTATTACTATTATTATTATCGCTATAACTGTTATTATTATTCTTATTACTATTACTATTATCCCTATTCCTCTTGTCTTTTTCCTTATAACTATTATTATTATCCTTATTATTATTATTATTATTATCGCTATAACTGTTATTATTATTCTCATTACTATTAGTATTATCCCTATTCCTCTTGTCTTTATCCTTATAACTATTATTATTATCCTTATTATTATTATTATTATCGCTATAACTGTTATTATTATGCTTATTACTATTATCATTATCGCTATAACTGTTATTATTATGCTTATTCTATTGTTAATATCCCTATTACTCTTGTCTATATCCTTATAACTATTATTATTATCGCTATAACTGTTATTATTATTCTTATTATTATTACTATTATCCCTATTCCTCTTCTCTTTATCCTTATAACTATTATTATTATCGCTATAACTGTTATTATTATTCTTATTACTATTACTATAATCCTATTCCTCTTGTCTTTATCCTTATAACTATTATTATTATCCTTATTATTATTATTATTATCGCTATAACTGTTATTATTATGCTTATTCTATTGTTACTATCCCTATTACTCTTGTCTATATCCTTATAACTATTATTATTATCCTTATTATTATTATTATTATCGCTATAAACTGTTATTATTATCCTTATTACTATTATTATTATCGCTATAACTGTTATTATTATTCTTATTACAATTACTATTATCCCTCTTCCTCTTGTATTTATCCTTATGACTATTATTATTATCCTTATTATTATTATTATTATCGCTATAACTGTTATTATTATCCTTATTACTATTATTATTATCGCTATAACTGTTATTATTATTCTTGTTACTATTATTACTGTCCGTATTACTCTTGCCTTTATCCTTAATACTATTATTATTATCGCTATAACTGTTATTATTATCCTTATTACTATTATTATTATCGCTATAACTGTTATTATTATGCTTATTCTATCGTTACTATCCCTATTATCTTGTCTATATCCTTATAACTATTATTATTATCGCTATAACTGTTATTATTATTCTTGTTACTATTACTATTATCCCTATTCCTCTTGTCTTTATCCTTATAACTATTATTATTATCCTTATTATTATTATTATTATTATTATCGCTATAACTGTTATTATTATCCTTATTACTATTATTATTATCGCTATAACTGTTATTATTATTCTTATTACAATTACTATTATCCCTGTTCCTCTTGTATTTATCCTTATGACTATTATTATTATCCTTATTATTATTATTATTATCGCTATAACTGTTATTATTATCCTTATTACTATTATTATTATCGCTATAACTGTTTTTATTATTCTTATTACTATTACTATTATCCCTATACCTCTTGACTTTATCCTTATAACTATTATTATTATTATCGCTATAACTGTTATTATTATGCTTATTCTATTGTTACTATCCCTATTACTCTTGTCTATATCCTTATAACTATTATTATTATCGCTATAACTGTTATTATTATTCTTATTACTATTACTATAATCCTATTCCTCTTGTCTTTATCCTTATAACTATTATTATTATCCTTATTATTATTATTATTATCGCTATAACTGTTATTATTATGCTTATTCTATTGTTACTATCCCTATTACTCTTGTCTATATCCTTATAACTATTATTATTATCCTTATTATTATTATTATTATCGCTATAACTGTTATTATTATCCTTATTACTATTATTATTATCGCTATAACTGTTATTATTATTCTTATTACTATTACTATAATCCTATTCCTCTTGTCTTTATCCTTATAACTATTATTATTATCCTTATTATTATTATTATTATCGCTATAACTGTTATTATTATGCTTATTCTATTGTTACTATCCCTATTACTCTTGTCTATATCCTTATAACTATTATTATTATCCTTATTATTATTATTATTATCGCTATAACTGTTATTATTATCCTTATTACTATTATTATTATCGCTATAACTGTTATTATTATTCTTATTACAATTACTATTATCCCTCTTCCTCTTGTATTTATCCTTATGACTATTATTATTATCCTTATTATTATTATTATTATCGCTATAACTGTTATTATTATCCTTATTACTATTATTATTATCGCTATAACTGTTATTATTATTCTTGTTACTATTATTACTGTCCGTATTACTCTTGCCTTTATCCTTAATACTATTATTATTATCGCTATAACTGTTATTATTATCCTTATTACTATTATTATTATCGCTATAACTGTTATTATTATGCTTATTCTATCGTTACTATCCCTATTATCTTGTCTATATCCTTATAACTATTATTATTATCGCTATAACTGTTATTATTATTCTTGTTACTATTACTATTATCCCTATTCCTCTTGTCTTTATCCTTATAACTATTATTATTATCCTTATTATTATTATTATTATTATTATCGCTATAACTGTTATTATTATCCTTATTACTATTATTATTATCGCTATAACTGTTATTATTATTCTTATTACAATTACTATTATCCCTGTTCCTCTTGTATTTATCCTTATGACTATTATTATTATCCTTATTATTATTATTATTATCGCTATAACTGTTATTATTATCCTTATTACTATTATTATTATCGCTATAACTGTTATTATTATTCTTATTACTATTACTATTATCCCTATACCTCTTGACTTTATCCTTATAACTATTATTATTATTATCGCTATAACTGTTATTATTATGCTTATTCTATTGTTACTATCCCTATTACTCTTGTCTATATCCTTATAACTATTATTATTATCGCTATAACTGTTATTATTATTCTTGTTGTTATTACTATTATCCCTATTCCTCTTGTCTTTATCC
>CAMAOC010000498.1:0-31922 GCA_945859555.1 Megachile ligniseca | reverse complement strand
ATTATTATTATTATTATCGCTATAACTGTTATTATTATTCTTGCTACTATTATTATTATCCCTATTCCTCTTGTCTTTCTCCTTATAACTATTATTATTATCCTTATTATTATTATTATTATCGCTATAACTGTTACTATTATTCTTGTTACTATTATTATTATCCCAATTCCTCTTGTCTTTCTCCTTATAACTATTATTATTATCCTTATTATTATTATTATTATTATTATTATCGCTATAACTGTTATTATTATTCTTGTTACTATTATTATTATCGCTATAACTGTTATTATTATTCTTATTACTATTGTTGCTATCCGTATTACTCTTGTCTATATCCTTATAACTATTATTATTATCGCTAATAACTGTTATTATTATTCTTATTACTATTATTATTATCGCTATAACTGTTATTATTATGGTTATTCTAATGTTACTATCCCTATTACTCTTGCCTTTATCCTTATAACTATTATTATTATCCTTATTACTATTATTATTATCGCTATAACTGGTATTATTATTCTTGTTAGTATTATTACTGTCCGTATTACTCTTGCCTTTATCCTTAATACTATTATTATTATCGCTATAACTGTTGTTATTATTCTTGATACTATTTTTATTATCCCTATTCCTCTTGACTTTATCCTTATAACTATTATTATCCTTATTATTATTCTTATTATTATTATCACTATAACTGTTATTATTATTCTTACTACTATTACTATTATCCCTATTCCTCTTGTCTTTCTCCTTATAACTATTATAATTATCCTTCTTATTATTATTATTATTATCGCTATAACTGTTGTTATTATTCTTGTTACTATTATTATTATCCCTATTCCGCTTGTCTTTCTCCATATAACTATTATTATTATCCTTATTATTATTATTATTATTATCGCCATAACTGTTATTATTATTCTTGTTACTATTATTATTATCGCTATAACTGTTATTATTATTGTTATTACTATTATTATTATCGCTATAACTGTTATTATTATCCTCATTCTATTGTTACTGTCCCTATTACTCTTGTCTATATCCTTATAACTATTATTATTATCCTTATTACTATTATTATTATCGCTAGAACTGTTATTATTATTCTTGTTACTATTATTATTATCCCTATTCCTCTTGTCTTTCTACTTATAACTATTATTATTATCGTTATAACTGTTATTATTATTCTTATAACAATTACTATTATCCCTATTCCTCTTGTATTTATCCTTATAACTATTATTATTATCCTTATTATTATTATTATTATCGCTATAACTGTTATTATTATCCATATTACTATTATTATTATCGCTATAACTGTTATTATTATGCTGAATCAATTGTTACTATCTCTATTACTCTTGTCGTTATCCTTATAACTATTATCATTATCCTTATGGCTGTTATTATTATCGCTATAACTGTTATTATTATTCTTATTACTATTACTATTATCCCCATTCCTCTTGTATTTATCCTTATAACTATTATTATTATCCTTATTATTATTATTATTATCGTTATAAATGTTACTATTATTCTAGTTACTATTATTATTATCCTTAATACTATTATTATTATCGCTATAACTGTTATTATTATTCTTGTTACTACTATTATTATCCCTATTCCTCTTGTCTTTCTCCTTATAACTATTATAATTATCCTTATTATTATTATTATTATGGGAATAACTGTTGTTATTATTCTTGTTACTATCATTATTATCCCTATTCCTCTTGTCTTTCTCCTTATAAATATTATTATTATCCTTATTATTATTATTATTATCGCTATAACTGTTATTATTATTCTTGTTACTATTATTATTATCGCTATAACTGTTATTATTATTCTTATTACTATTGTTGCTATCCGTATTACTCTTGCCTTTATCCATATAACTATTATTATTATCGCTATAACTGTTATTATTATCCTTAATACTATTATTATTATCGCTATAACTGTTATTATTATCCTTATTACTATTATTATTATCGCTATAACTGTTATTATTATGCTTATTCTATTGTTACTATCTCTATTACTCTTGTCTTTATCCTTATAACTATTATCATTATCCTTATGACTATTATTATTATCGCTATAACTGTTATTATTATTTTTGTTACTCTTATTACTGTCCGTATTACTCTTGCCTTTATCCTTAGTACTATTATTATTATCGCTATAACTGTTATTATTATTCTTGTTACTATTATTATTATCCCTATTCCTCTTGTCTTTCTCCTTATGACTATTATTATTATGATTATTATTATTATTATTATCGCTATAACTGTTATTATTATTCTGATTACTATTACTATTATCCCCATTCCTTTTGTATTTATCCTTACAACTATTATTATTATCCTTATTATTATTATTATTATCGCTATAAATGTTACTATCATTCTTGTTACTATTATAATTATCCTTATTATTATTATTATTATTGCTATAACTGTTGTTATTATTCTTGTTACTATCATTATTATCCCTATGCCTCTTGTCTTTCTCCTTATAACTATTATTATTATCCTTATTATTATTATTATTATCGCTATAACTGTTATTATTATTCTTGTTACTATTATTATTATCGCTATAACTGTTATTATTATTCTTATTACTATTGTTACTATCCGTCTTACTCTTGTCTTTAGCCATATAACTATTATTAATATCCTTATTACTATTATCATTATCGCTATAACTGTTTTTATTATTCTTGTTACTATTATTATTACCGCTATAACTGTAATTATTATTCTTGTTACTATTATTACTATCCCTATTCCTTTTGTCTTTCTCCTTCTAACTATTATTATTATCCTTATTATTATTATTATTATCGCTATAACTGTTATTATTATTCTTGTTACTATTATTATTATCGCTATAACTGTTATTATTATTCTTATTACTATTGTTACTATCCGTATTACTCTTGTCTTTAGCCATATAACTATTATTATTATCCTCATTACTATTATCATTATCGCTATAACTGTTTTTATTATTCTTGTTACTATTATTATTACCGCTATAACTGTTATTATTATTCTTGTTACTACTATTATTATCCCTATTCCTCTTGTCTTTCTCCTTATAACTATTATAATTATCCTTATTATTATTATTATTATATCTATAACTGTTATTATTATTCTTATTACTATTACTATTAACCGTATTCCTCTTGTCTTTCTCCTTATAACTATTATAATTATCCTTATTATTATTATTATCGCTATAACTGTTGTTATTATTCTTGTTACTATCATTATTATCCCTATTCCTCTTGTCTTTCTCCTTATAACTATTATTATTATCCTGATTATTATTATTATTATCGCTATAACTGTTATTATTATTCTTGTTACTATTATTACTGTCCGTATTACTCTTGCCTTTATCCTTAGTACTATTATTATTATCGCTATAACTGTTATTATTATTCTTGCTACTATTATTTTTATCCCTATTCCTCTTGTCTTTCTCCTTATAACTATTATTATTATGATTATTATTATTATTATTATCGCTATAACTGTTATTATTATTCTTATTACTATTACTATTATCCCCATTCCTCTTGTATTTATCCTTATAACTATTATTATTATCCTTATTATTATTATTATTATCGTTATAAATGTTACTATTATTCTAGTTACTATTATTATTATCTCTAATACTATTATTATTATCGCTATAACTGTTATTATTATTCTTGTTACTACTATTATTATCCCTATTCCTCTTGTCTTTCTCCTTATAACTATTATAATTATCCTTATTATTATTATTATTATCGCTATAACTGTTGTTATTATTCTTGTTACTATCATTATTATCCCTATTCCTCTTGTCTTTCTCCTTATAAATATTATTATTATCCTTATTATTATTATTATTATCGCTATAACTGTTATTATTATTCTTATTACTATTGTTGCTATCCGTATTACTCTTGCCTTTATCCATATAACTATTATTATTATCGCTATAACTGTTATTATTATCCTTAATACTATTATTATTATCGCTATAACTGTTATTATTATCCTTATTACTATTATTATTATCGCTATAACTGTTATTATTATGCTTATTCTATTGTTACTATCTCTATTACTCTTGTCTTTATCCTTATAACTATTATCATTATCCTTATGACTATTATTATTATCGCTATAACTGTTATTATTATTTTTGTTACTCTTATTACTGTCCGTATTACTCTTGCCTTTAACCTTAGTACTATTATTATTATCGCTATAACTGTTATTATTATTCTTGTTACTATTATTATTATCCCTATTCCTCTTGTCTTTCTCCTTATGACTATTATTATTATGATTATTATTATTATTATTATCGCTATAACTGTTATTATTATTCTGATTACTATTACTATTATCCCCATTCCTTTTGTATTTATCCTTATAACTATTATTATTATCCTTATTATTATTATTATTATCGCTATAAATGTTACTATTATTCTTGTTACTATTATTATTATCCTTAATACTATTATTATTATCGCTATAACTGTTATTATTATTCTTGTTACTACTATTATTATCCCTATTCCTCTTGTCTTTCTCCTTATAACTATTATAATTATCCTTATTATTATTATTATTATCGCTATAACTGTTGTTATTATTCTTGTTACTATCAATATTATCCCTATTCCTCTTGTCTTTCTCCTTATAACTATTATTATTATCGCTATAACTGTTCTTATTATTCTTGTTACTACTATTATTATCCCTATTCCTTTTGTCTTTCTCCTTCTAACTATTATTATTATCCTTATTATTATTATTATTATCGCTATAACTGTTATTATTATTCTTGTTACTATTATTATTATCGCTATAACTGTTATTATTATTCTTATTACTATTGTTACTATCCGTATTACTCTTGTCTTTAGCCATATAACTATTATTATTATCCTTATTACTATTATCATTATCGCTATAACTGTTTTTATTATTCTTGTTACTATTATTATTACCGCTATAACTGTTATTCTTATCCTCATTCTATTGTTACTGTCCCTATTACTCTTGTCTATATCCTTATAACTATTATTATTATCCTTATTACTATTATTATTATCGCTAGAACTGTTATTATTATTCTTGTTACTATTATTATTATCCCTATTCCTCTTGTCTTTCTACTTATAACTATTATTATTATCGTTATAACTGTTATTATTATTCTTATAACAATTACTATTATCCCTATTCCTCTTGTATTTATCCTTATAACTATTATTATTATCCTTATTATTATTATTATTATCGCTATAACTGTTATTATTATCCATATTACTATTATTATTATCGCTATAACTGTTATTATTATGCTGAATCAATTGTTACTATCTCTATTACTCTTGTCGTTATCCTTATAACTATTATCATTATCCTTATGGCTGTTATTATTATCGCTATAACTGTTATTATTATTCTTGTTACTATTATTACTGTCCGTATTACTCTTGCCTTTATCCTTAGTACTATTATTATTATCGCTATAACTGTTATTATTATTCTTGCTACTATTATTATTATCCCTATTCCTCTTGTCTTTCTCCTTATAACTATTATTATTATCCTTATTATTATTATTATTATTATCGCTATAACTGTTATTATTATTGTTATTACTATTATTATTATCGCTATAACTGTTATTATTATCCTTATTCTATTGTTACTGTCCCTATTACTCTTGTCTATATCCTTATAACTATTATTATTATCCTTATTACTATTATTATTATCGCTATAACTGTTATTATTATTCTTGTTACTATTATTATTATCCCTATTCCCCTTGTCTTTCTACTTATAACTATTATTATTATCGCTATAACTGTTATTATTATTCTTATTACTATTACAATTATCCCTATTCCTCTTGTATTTATCCTTATAACTATTATTATTATCCTTATTATTATTATTATTATCGCTATAACTGTTATTATTATCCTTAATACTATTATTATTATCGCTATAACTGTTATTATTATTCTTGTTACTATTATTATTATCCCTATTCCTCTTGTCTTTCTCCTTATAACTATTATTATTATCGCTATAACTGTTATTATTATTCTTGTTATTATTATTATTATCCCTATTCCTCTTGTCTTTCTCCTTATAACTATTATTATTATCGCTATAACTGTTATTATTATTCTTATTACTATTACTATTATCCCTATGCCTCTTGTATTTATCCTTATAACTATTATTATTATCCTTATTATTATTATTATTATCGCTATAACTGTTATTATTATTCTTAACACTGTTATTATTATCGCTATAACTGTTATTATTATTCTTGTTACTATTATTATTATCCCTATTCCTCTTGTCTTTCTCCTTATAACTATTATTATTATCCTTATTATTATTATTATTATCGCTATAACTGGTATTATTATCCTTAATACTATTATTATTATCGCTATAACTGTTATTATTATTCTTGTTACTATTATTATTATCCCTATTCCTCTTGTCTTTCTCCTTATAACTATTATTATTATCCTTATTATTATTATTATTATCGCTATAACTGTTATTATTATTCTTATTACTATTACTATTAACCGTATTCCTCTTGTCTTTATCCTTATAACTATTATTATTATCCTTATTATTATTATTATTATCGCTATAACTGGTATTATTATCCTTAATACTATTATTATTATCGCTATAACTGTTATTATTATTCTTGTTACTATTATTATTATCCCTATTCCTCTTGTCTTTCTCCTTATAACTATTATTATTATCCTTATTATTATTATTATTATCGCTATAACTGTTATTATTATTCTTATTACTATTACTATTAACCGTATTCCTCTTGTCTATATCCTTATAACTATTATTATTATCCTTATTACTATTATTATTATCGCTAGAACTGTTATTATTATTCTTGTTACTATTATTATTATCCCTATTCCTCTTGTCTTTCTACTATAACTATTATTATTATCGTTATAACTGTTATTATTATTCTTATAACAATTACTATTATCCCTATTCCTCTTGTATTTATCCTTATAACTATTATTATTATCCTTATTATTATTATTATTATCGCTATAACTGTTATTATTATCCATATTACTATTATTATTATCGCTATAACTGTTATTATTATGCTGAATCAATTGTTACTATCTCTATTACTCTTGTCGTTATCCTTATAACTATTATCATTATCCTTATGGCTGTTATTATTATCGCTATAACTGTTATTATTATTCTTGTTACTATTATTACTGTCCGTATTACTCTTGCCTTTATCCTTAGTACTATTATTATTATCGCTATAACTGTTATTATTATTCTTGCTACTATTATTATTATCCCTATTCCTCTTGTCTTTCTCCTTATAACTATTATTATTATCCTTATTATTATTATTATTATTATCGCTATAACTGTTATTATTATTGTTATTACTATTATTATTATCGCTATAACTGTTATTATTATCCTTATTCTATTGTTACTGTCCCTATTACTCTTGTCTATATCCTTATAACTATTATTATTATCCTTATTACTATTATTATTATCGCTATAACTGTTATTATTATTCTTGTTACTATTATTATTATCCCTATTCCCCTTGTCTTTCTACTTATAACTATTATTATTATCGCTATAACTGTTATTATTATTCTTATTACTATTACAATTATCCCTATTCCTCTTGTATTTATCCTTATAACTATTATTATTATCCTTATTATTATTATTATTATCGCTATAACTGTTATTATTATCCTTAATACTATTATTATTATCGCTATAACTGTTATTATTATTCTTGTTACTATTATTATTATCCCTATTCCTCTTGTCTTTCTCCTTATAACTATTATTATTATCGCTATAACTGTTATTATTATTCTTGTTATTATTATTATTATCCCTATTCCTCTTGTCTTTCTCCTTATAACTATTATTATTATCGCTATAACTGTTATTATTATTCTTATTACTATTACTATTATCCCTATGCCTCTTGTATTTATCCTTATAACTATTATTATTATCCTTATTATTATTATTATTATCGCTATAACTGTTATTATTATTCTTAACACTGTTATTATTATCGCTATAACTGTTATTATTATTCTTGTTACTATTATTATTATCCCTATTCCTCTTGTCTTTCTCCTTATAACTATTATTATTATCCTTATTATTATTATTATTATCGCTATAACTGGTATTATTATCCTTAATACTATTATTATTATCGCTATAACTGTTATTATTATTCTTGTTACTATTATTATTATCCCTATTCCTCTTGTCTTTCTCCTTATAACTATTATTATTATCCTTATTATTATTATTATTATCGCTATAACTGTTATTATTATTCTTATTACTATTACTATTAACCGTATTCCTCTTGTCTTTATCCTTATAACTATTATTATTATCCTTATTATTATTATTATTATCGCTATAACTGGTATTATTATCCTTAATACTATTATTATTATCGCTATAACTGTTATTATTATTCTTGTTACTATTATTATTATCCCTATTCCTCTTGTCTTTCTCCTTATAACTATTATTATTATCCTTATTATTATTATTATTATCGCTATAACTGTTATTATTATTCTTATTACTATTACTATTAACCGTATTCCTCTTGTCTTTATCCTTATAACTATTATTATTATCCTTATTATTATTATTATTATCGCTATAACAGTTACTATTATTCTTGTTACTATTATTATTATCCCTATTCCTCTTGTCTTTCTCCTTATAACTATTATTATTATCCTTATTATTATTATTATTATCGCTATAACTGTTATTATTATTCTTGTTACTATTATTATTATCGCTATAACTGTTATTATTATTCTTATTACTATTGTTGCTATCCGTATTACTCTTGACTTTATCCTTATAACTATTATTATTAATCCTTATTACTATTATTATTATCGCTATAACTGTTATTATTATGCTGATTCTATTTTTACTATCTCTATTACTCTTGTCTTTATCCTTATAACTATTATCATTATCCTTATGGCTATTATTATTATCGCTATAACTGTTATTATTATCCTTGTTACTATTATTACTGTCCGTATTACTCTTGCCTTTATCCTTAGTACTATTACTATTATCGCTATAACTGTTATTATTGTGCTGATTCTATTGTTACTATCCCTATTACTCTTGTCTATATACTTATTACTATTATTATTATCCTTATTATTATTATTATTATTATCGCTATACCTGGTATTATTATCCTTATTACTATTATTATTATCGCTATAACTGTTATTATTATCCTTATTATTATTATTATTATTATTATCGCTATAACCTTTATTATTATTCTTGTTACTATTATTATTATCGCTATAACTGTTATTATTATTCTTATTACTATTGTTGCTATCCGTATCACTCTTGCCTTTATCCATATAACTATTATTATTATCGCTATAACTGTTATTATTATCCTTAATACTATTATTATTATCGCTATAACTGTTATTATTATCCTTATTACTATTATTATTATCGCTATAACTGTTATTATTATGCTTATTCTATTGTTACTATCTCTATTACTCTTGTCTTTATCCTTATAACTATTATCATTATCCTTATGACTATTATTATTATCGCTATAACTGTTATTATTATTTTTGTTACTCTTATTACTGTCCGTATTACTCTTGCCTTTAACCTTAGTACTATTATTATTATCGCTATAACTGTTATTATTATTCTTGTTACTATTATTATTATCCCTATTCCTCTTGTCTTTCTCCTTATGACTATTATTATTATGATTATTATTATTATTATTATCGCTATAACTGTTATTATTATTCTGATTACTATTACTATTATCCCCATTCCTTTTGTATTTATCCTTATAACTATTATTATTATCCTTATTATTATTATTATTATCGCTATAAATGTTACTATTATTCTTGTTACTATTATTATTATCCTTAATACTATTATTATTATCGCTATAACTGTTATTATTATTCTTGTTACTACTATTATTATCCCTATTCCTCTTGTCTTTCTCCTTATAACTATTATAATTATCCTTATTATTATTATTATTATCGCTATAACTGTTGTTATTATTCTTGTTACTATTATTATTATCCCTATTCCGCTTGTCTTTCTCCTTATAACTATTATTATTATCCTTATTATTATTATTATTATTATCGCTATAACTGTTATTATTATTATTATTACTATTATTGTTATCGCTATAACTGTTATTATTATCCTCATTCTATTGTTACTGTCCCTATTACTCTTGTCTATATCCTTATAACTATTATTATTATCCTTATTACTATTATTATTATCGCTAGAACTGTTATTATTATTCTTGTTACTATTCTTATTATCCCTATTCCTCTTGTCTTTCTACTTATAACTATTATTATTATCGTTATAACTGTTATTATTATTCTTATAACAATTACTATTATCCCTATTCCTCTTGTATTTATCCTTATAACTATTATTATTATCCTTATTATTATTATTATTATCGCTATAACTGTTATTATTATCCATATTACTATTATTATTATCGCTATAACTGTTATTATTATGCTGAATCAATTGTTACTATCTCTATTACTCTTGTCGTTATCCTTATAACTATTATCATTATCCTTATGGCTGTTATTATTATCGCTATAACTGTTATTATTATTCTTGTTACTATTATTACTGTCCGTATTACTCTTGCCTTTATCCTTAGTACTATTATTATTATCGCTATAACTGTTATTATTATTCTTGTTACTATTATTATTATCGCTATAACTGTTATTATTATTCTTATTACTATTGTTACTATCCGTATTACTCTTGTCTTTATCCATATAACTACTATTATTATCCTTATTACTATTATCATTATCGCTATAACTGTTGTTATTATTCTTGTTACTATCATTATTATCCCTATTCCTCTTGTCTTTCTCCTTATAACTATTATTATTATCCTGATTATTATTATTATTATCGCTATAACTGTTATTATTATTCTTGTTACTATTATTACTGTCCGTATTACTCTTGCCTTTATCCTTAGTACTATTATTATTATCGCTATAACTGTTATTATTATTCTTGCTACTATTATTTTTATCCCTATTCCTCTTGTCTTTCTCCTTATAACTATTATTATTATCCTTATTATTATTATTATTATCGCTATAACTGTTACTATTATTCTTGTTACTATTATTATTATCCCTATTCCTCTTGTCTTTCTCCTTATAACTATTATTATTATCCTTATTATTATTATTATTATTATCGCTATAACTGTTATTATTATTGTTATTACTATTATTATTATCGCTATAACTGTTATTATTATCCTTATTCTATTGTTACTGTCCCTATTACTCTTGTCTATATCCTTATAACTATTATTATTATCCTTATTACTATTATTATTATCGCTATAACTGTTATTATTATTCTTGTTACTATTATTATTATCCCTATTCCTCTTGTCTTTCTACTTATAACTATTATTATTATCGCTATAACTGTTATTATTATTCTTATTACTATTACAATTATCCCTATTCCTCTTGTATTTATCCTTATAACTATTATTATTATTATCGCTATAACTGTTATTATTATCCTTAATACTATTATTATTATCGCTATAACTGTTATTATTATTCTTGTTACTATTATTATTATCCCTATTCCTCTTGTCTTTCTCCTTATAACTATTATTATTATCGCTATAACTGTTATTATTATTCTTGTTATTATTATTATTATCCCTATTCCTCTTGTCTTTCTCCTTATAACTATTATTCTTATCGCTATAACTGTTATTATTATTCTTATTACTATTACTATTATCCCTATGCCTCTTGTATTTATCCTTATAACTATTATTATTATCCTTATTATTATTATTATTATCGCTATAACTGTTATTATTATTCTTAACACTGTTATTATTATCGCTATAACTGTTATTATTATTCTTGTTACTATTATTATTATCCCTATTCCTCTTGTCTTTCTCCTTATAACTATTATTATTATCCTTATTATTATTATTATTATCGCTATAACTGGTATTATTATCCTTAATACTATTATTATTATCGCTATAACTGTTATTATTATTCTTGTTACTATTATTATTATCCCTATTCCTCTTGTCTTTCTCCTTATAACTATTATTATTATCCTTATTATTATTATTATTATCGCTATAACTGTTATTATTATTCTTATTACTATTACTATTAAAAGTATTCCTCTTGTCTTTATCCTTATAACTATTATTATTATCCTTATTATTATTATTATTATCGCTATAACAGTTACTATTATTCTTGTTACTATTATTATTATCCCTATTCCTCTTGTCTTTCTCCTTATAACTATTATTATTATCCTTATTATTATTATTATTATCGCTATAACTGTTATTATTATTCTTGTTACTATTATTATTATCGCTATAACTGTTATTATTATTCTTATTACTATTGTTGCTATCCGTATTACTCTTGACTTTATCCTTATAACTATTATTATTAATCCTTATTACTATTATTATTATCGCTATAACTGTTATTATTATGCTGATTCTATTTTTACTATCTCTATTACTCTTGTCTTTATCCTTATAACTATTATCATTATCCTTATGGCTATTATTATTATCGCTATAACTGTTATTATTATCCTTGTTACTATTATTACTGTCCGTATTACTCTTGCCTTTATCCTTAGTACTATTACTATTATCGCTATAACTGTTATTATTGTGCTTATTCTATTGTTACTATCCCTATTACTCTTGTCTATATACTTATTACTATTATTATTATCCTTATTATTATTATTATTATTATCGCTATACCTGGTATTATTATCCTTATTACTATTATTATTATCGCTATAACTGTTATTATTATCCTTATTAATATTATTATTATCGCTATGACTGTTATTATTATGTTTATTCTATTGTTACTATCCGTATTACTCTTGCCTTTATCATTATAACTACTATTATTATCGCTATAACCGTTATTATTATTCTTATAACAATTACTATTATCCCTATTCCTCTTATATTTATCCTTATAACTATTATTATTATCCTTATTATTATTATTATTATCGCTATAACTGTTATTATTATTCTTGTTACTATTATTATTATCCCTATTCCTCTTGTCTTTCTCCTTATAACTATTATTATTATCCTTATTATTATTATTATTATCGCTATAACTGGTATTATTATCCTTAATACTATTATTATTATCGCTATAACTGTTATTATTATTCTTGTTACTATTATTATTATCCCTATTCCTCTTGTCTTTCTCCTTATAACTATTATTATTATCCTTATTATTATTATTATTATCGCTATAACTGTTATTATTATTCTTATTACTATTACTATTAAAAGTATTCCTCTTGTCTTTATCCTTATAACTATTATTATTATCCTTATTATTATTATTATTATCGCTATAACAGTTACTATTATTCTTGTTACTATTATTATTATCCCTATTCCTCTTGTCTTTCTCCTTATAACTATTATTATTATCCTTATTATTATTATTATTATCGCTATAACTGTTATTATTATTCTTGTTACTATTATTATTATCGCTATAACTGTTATTATTATTCTTATTACTATTGTTGCTATCCGTATTACTCTTGACTTTATCCTTATAACTATTATTATTAATCCTTATTACTATTATTATTATCGCTATAACTGTTATTATTATGCTGATTCTATTTTTACTATCTCTATTACTCTTGTCTTTATCCTTATAACTATTATCATTATCCTTATGGCTATTATTATTATCGCTATAACTGTTATTATTATCCTTGTTACTATTATTACTGTCCGTATTACTCTTGCCTTTATCCTTAGTACTATTACTATTATCGCTATAACTGTTATTATTGTGCTTATTCTATTGTTACTATCCCTATTACTCTTGTCTATATACTTATTGCTATTATTATTATCCTTATTATTATTATTATTATTATCGCTATACCTGGTATTATTATCCTTATTACTATTATTATTATCGCTATAACTGTTATTATTATCCTTATTAATATTATTATTATCGCTATGACTGTTATTATTATGTTTATTCTATTGTTACTATCCGTATTACTCTTGCCTTTATCATTATAACTACTATTATTATCGCTATAACCGTTATTATTATTCTTATAACAATTACTATTATCCCTATTCCTCTTATATTTATCCTTATAACTATTATTATTATCCTTATTATTATTATTATTATCGCTATAACTGTTATTATTATTCTTGTTACTATTATTATTATCGCTATAACTGTTATTATTATTCTTATTCTATTGTTACTATCTCTATTACTCTTGTCTTTATCCTTATAACTATTATCATTATCCTTATGACTATTATTATTATCGCTACAACTGTTATTATTATTTTTGTTACTCTTATTACTGTCCGTATTACTCTTGCCTTTATCCTTAGTACTATTATTATTATCGCTATAACTGTTATTATTATTCTCGTTACTATTATTATTATCCCTATTCCTCTTGTCTTTCTCCTTATGACTATTATTATTATGATTATTATTATTATTATTATTCTTATTACTATTGTTACTATCGGTATTACTCTTGCCTTTAGCCATATAACTATTATTATTATCCTTATTACTATTATTATTATCGCTATAACTGTTATTATTATCCTTGTTACTATTATTACTGTCCGTATTACTCTTGCCTTTATCCTTAGTACTATTACTATTATCGCTATAACTGTTATTATTGTGCTTATTCTATTGTTACTATCCCTATTACTCGTGTCTATATACTTATTACTATTATTATTATCCTTATTATTATTATTATTATTATTATCGCTATACCTGTTATTATTATCCTTATTACTATTATTATTATCGCTATAACTGTTATTATTATCCTTATTATTATTATTATTATTATTATTATTATCGCTACAACCTTTATTATTATTCTTGTTACTATTATTATTATCGCTATAACTGTTATTATTATTCTTATTACTATTGTTACTATCCGTATCACTCTTGTCTTTATCCATATAACTATTATTATTAATCCTTATTACTATTATTATTATCGCTATAACTGTTATTATTATTGTTATTACTATTATTATTATCACCATAACTGTTATTATTATCCTTATTCTATTGTTACTATCCGTATTACTGTTGTCGTTATCCTTATATCTATTATTGTCATCCTTATTATTATTATTATTATTATCGCTATAACTGTTATTATTATCCTTATTACTATTATTATTATCGCTATGACTGTTATTATTATGTTTATTCTATTGTTACTATCCGTATTACTCTTGCCTTTATCATTATAACTACTATTATTATCGCTATAACCGTTATTATTATTCTTATAACAATTACTATTATCCCTATTCCTCTTGTATTTATCCTTATAACTATTATTATTATCCTTATTATTATTATTATTATCGCTATAACTGTTATTATTATTCTTGTTACTATTATTATTATCCCTATAACTGTTATTATTATTCTTATTACTATTGTTGCTATCCGTATTACTCTTGTCTTTATCCGTATAACTATTATTATTATCGCTATAACTGTTATTATTATCCTTAATACTATTATTATTATCGCTATAACTGTTATTATTATCTTTATTACTATTATTATTATCGCTATAACTGTTATTATTATGCTTATTCTATTGTTACTATCTCTATTACTCTTGTCTTTATCCTTATAACTATTATCATTATCCTTATGACTATTATTATTATCCCTGTAACTGTCATTATTATTTTTGTTACTCTTATTACTGTCCGTATTACTCTTGCCTTTATCCTTAGTACTATTATTATTATCGCTATAACTGTTATTATTATTCTTGTTACTATTATTATTATCCCTATTCCTCTTGTCTTTCTCCTTATGACTATTATTATTATTGTTATTACTATTATTATTATCGCTATAACTGTTATTATTATCCTTATTCTATTGTTACTGTCCCTATTACTCTTGTCTATATCCTTATAACTATTATTATTATCCTTATTACTATTATTATTATCGCTATAACTGTTATTATTATTCTTGTTACTATTATTATTATCCCTATTCCTCTTGTCTTTCTACTTATAACTATTATTATTATCGCTATAACTGTTATTATTATTCTTATTACTATTACAATTATCCCTATTCCTCTTGTATTTATCCTTATAACTATTATTATTATCCTTATTATTATTATTATTATGGCTATAACTGTTATTATTATCCTTAATACTATTATTATTATCGCTATAACTGTTATTATTATTCTTGTTACTATTATTATTATCCCTATTCCTCTTGTCTTTCTCCTTATAACTATTATTATTATCGCTATAACTGTTATTATTATCTTTATTACTATTATTATTATCGCTATAACTGTTATTATTATGCTTATTCTATTGTTACTATCTCTATTACTCTTGTCTTTATCCTTATAACTATTATCATTATCCTTATGACTATTATTATTATCGCTGTAACTGTCATTATTATTTTTGTTACTCTTATTACTGTCCGTATTACTCTTGCCTTTATCCTTAGTACTATTATTATTATCGCTATAACTGTTATTATTATTCTTGTTACTACTATTATTATACCCTATTCCTCTTGTCTTCTCCTTATAACTATCATAATTATCCTTATTATTATTATTATTATTATCGCTATAACTGTTGCTATTATTCTTGATACTATTTTTATTATCCCTATTCCTCTTGTCTTTATCCTTATAACTATTATCATTATCCTTATGACTATTATTATTATCGCTATAACTGTTATTATTATTTTTGTTACTCTTATTACTGTCCGTATTACTCTTGCCTTTATCCTTAGTACTATTATTATTATCGCTATAACGGTTATTATTATTCTTGATACAATTATTATTATCCCTATTCCTCTTGTCTTTCTCCTTATAACTATTATTATTATCCTTATTATTATTATTATTATCGCTATAACTGTTATTATTATTCTTGTTACTATTATTATTATCGCTATAACTGTTATTATTATTCTTATTACTATTGTTGCTATCCGTATTACTCTTGTCTTTATCCGTATAACTATTATTATTATCCTTATTACTATTATCATTATCGCTATAACTGTTTTTATTATTCTTGTTACTATTATTATTACCGCTATAACTGTTATTATTATTCTTGTTACTACTATTATTATCCCTATTCCTCTTGTCTTTCTCCTTATAACTATTATAATTATCCTTATTATTATTATTATTATATCTATAACTGTTATTATTATTCTTATTACTATTACTATTAACCGTATTCCTCTTTTCTTTCTCCTTATAACTATTATAATTATCCTTATTATTATTATTATCGCTATAACTGTTGTTATTATTCTTGTTACTATCATTATTATCCCTATTCCTCTTGTCTTTCTCCTTATAACTATTATTATTATCCTTATTATTATTATTATTATCGCTATAACTGTTATTATTATTCTTGTTACTATTATTATTATCGCTATAACTGTTATTATTATTCTTATTACTATTGTTGCTATCCGTATTACTCTTGTCTTTATCCGTATAACTATTATTATTATCCTTATTACTATTATCATTATCGCTATAACTGTTTTTATTATTCTTGTTACTATTATTATTACCGCTATAACTGTTATTATTATTCTTGTTACTACTATTATTATCCCTATTCCTCTTGTCTTTCTCCTTATAACTATTATAATTATCCTTATTATTATTATTATTATATCTATAACTGTTATTATTATTCTTATTACTATTACTATTAACCGTATTCCTCTTTTCTTTCTCCTTATAACTATTATAATTATCCTTATTATTATTATTATCGCTATAACTGTTGTTATTATTCTTGTTACTATCATTATTATCCCTATTCCTCTTGTCTTTCTCCTTATAACTATTATTATTATCCTGATTATTATTATTATTATCGCTATAACTGTTATTATTATTCTTGTTACTATTATTATTATCGCTATAACTGTTATTATTATTCTTGTTACTATTATTACTGTCCGTATTACTCTTGCCTTTATCCTTAGTACTATTATTATTATCGCTATAACTGTTATTATTATTCTTGCTACTATTATTTTTATCCCTATTCCTCTTGTCTTTCTCCTTATAACTATTATTATTATCCTTATTATTATTATTATTATCGCTATAACTGTTACTATTATTCTTGTTACTATTATTATTATCCCTATTCCTCTTGTCTTTCTCCTTATAACTATTATTATTATCCTTATTATTATTATTATTATTATCGCTATAATTGTTATTATTATTCTTGTTACTATTATTATTATCGCTATAACTGTTATTATTATTGTTATTACTATTATTATTATCGCTATAACTGTTATTATTATCCTTATTCTATTGTTACTGTCCCTATTACTCTTGTCTATATCCTTATAACTATTATTATTATCCTTATTACTATTATTATTATCGCTATAACTGTTATTATTATTCTTGTTACTATTATTATTATCCCTATTCCTCTTGTCTTTCTACTTATAACTATTATTATTATCCTTATTATTATTATTATTATCGCTATAACTGTTATTATTATCCTTAATACTATTATTATTATCGCTATAACTGTTATTATTATCCTTAATACTATTATTATTATCGCTATAACTGTTATTATTATCCTTATTACTATTATTATTATCGCTATAACTGTTATTATTATTTTTGTTACTCTTATTACTGTCCGTATTACTCTTGCCTTTATCCTTAGTACTATTATTATTATCGCTATAACTGTTATTATTATTCTTGTTACTATTATTATTATCCCTATTCCTCTTGTCTTTCTCCTTATGACTATTATTATTATGATTATTATTATTATTATTATCGCTATAACTGTTATTATTATTCTTATTACTATTGTTACTATCCGTATTACTCTTGTCTTTAGCCATATAACTATTATTATTATCCTTATTACTATTATCATTATCGCTATAACTGTTTTTATTATTCTTGTTACTATTATTATTACCGCTATAACTGTTATTATTATTCTTGTTACTACTATTATTATCCCTATTCCTCTTGTCTTTCTCCTTATAACTATTATAATTATCCTTATTATTATTATTATTATATCTATAACTGTTATTATTATTCTTATTACTATTACTATTAACCGTATTCCTCTTTTCTTTCCCCTTATAACTATTATAATTATCCTTATTATTATTATTATCGCTATAACTGTTGTTATTATTCTTGTTACTATCATTATTATCCCTATTCCTCTTGTCTTTCTCCTTATAACTATTATTATTATTATTATTATTATTATTATCGCTATAACTGTTATTATTATCCTTATTACTATTATTATTATCGCTATGACTGTTATTATTATGTTTATTCTATTGTTACTATCCGTATTACTCTTGCCTTTATCATTATAACTACTATTATTATCGCTATAACCGTTATTATTATTCTTATAACAATTACTATTATCCCTATTCCTCTTGTATTTATCCTTATAACTATTATTATTATCCTTATTATTATTATTATTATCGCTATAACTGTTATTATTATGCTTATTCTATTGTTACTATCTCTATTACTCTTGTCTTTATCCTTATAACTATTATCATTATCCTTATGACTATTATTATTATCGCTATAACTGTCATTATTATTTTTGTTACTCTTATTACTGTCCGTATTACTCTTGCCTTTATCTTTAGTACTATTATTATTATCGCTATAACTGTTATTATTATTCTTGTTACTATCATTATTATCCCTATTCCTCTTGTCTTTCGCCTTATAACTATTATTATTATCCTTATTACTATTATCATTATCGCTATAACTGTTTTTATTATTCATGTTACTATTATTATTACCGCTATAACTGTTATTATTATTCTTGTTACTATTATTCCTATCCCTATTCCTTTTGTCTTTCTCCTTCTAACTATTATTATTATCCTTATTATTATTATTATTATCGCTATAACTGTTGTTATTATTCTTGTTACTATTATTATTATCCCTATTCCTCTTGTCTTTCTCCTTATAACTATTATTATTATCGCTATAACTGTTATTATTATTCTTATTACTATTACCATTATCCCTATTCCTCTTGTCTTTATCCTTATAACTATTATTATTATCCTTATTATTATTATTATTATCGCTATGACTGTTATTAATATCCTTATTACTGTTATTATTATCGCTATAACTGTTATTATCATTCTTATTACTATTACTATTATCCCTATTCCTCTTGTATTTATCCTTATAACTATTATTATTATCCTTATTATTATTATTATTATTATCGCTATAACTGTTATTATTATCCTTAATACTATTATTATTATCGCTATAACTGTTATTATTATTCTTGTTACTATTATTATTATCCCTATTCCTCTTGTCTTTCTCCTTATAACTATTATTATTAATCCTTATTACTATTATTATTATCGCTATAACGGTTATTATTATTGTTATTACTATTATTATTATCGCTATAACTGTTATTATTATCCTTATTCTATTGTTACTATCCGTATTACTCTTGTCTTTATCCTTATAACTATTATTATTATCGCTAATAACTGTTATTATTATTCTTATTACTATTATTATTATCGCTACAACTGGTATTATTATTCTTGTTACTATTATTACTGTCCGTATTACTCTTGCCTTTATCCTTAATACTATTATTATTATCGCTATAACTGATATTATTATTCTTGTTACCACTATTATTATCCCTATTCCTCTTGTCTTTCTCCTTATAACTATTATAATTATCCTTATTATTATTATTATTATCGCTATAACTGTTGATATTATTCTTGTTACTATTATTATTATCCCTATTCCTCTTGTCTTTCTCCTTATAACTATTATTATTATCCTTATTATTATTATTATTATCGCTATAACTGTTATTATTATTCTTATTACTATTACTATTAACCGTATTCCTCTTGTCTTTATCCTTATAACTATTATTATTATCCTTATTACTACTATTATTATCGCTATAACTGTTATTATTATTCTTGTTACTATTATTACTATCCCTATTCCTTTTGTCTTTCTCCTTATAACTATTATTATTATCCTTATTATTATTATTATCGCTATAACTGTTATTATTATTCTTATTACTATTGTTACTATCCCTATTACTCTTGTCTTTATCCTTATAACTATTATTATTATCCTTATTACTATTATTATTATCGCTATAACTGGTATTAGTATTCTTGTTACTATTATTACTGTCCGTATTACTCTTGCCTTTATCCTTAATACTATTATTATTATCGCTATAACTGTTATTATTATTCTTGTTACTACTATTATTATACCCTATTCCTCTTGTCTTTCTCCTTATAACTATCATAATTATCCTTATTATTATTATTATTATCGCTATAACTGTTGCTATTATTCTTGATACTATTTTTATTATCCCTATTCCTCTTGTCTTTCTCCTTATAACTATTATTATTATCCTTATTACTACTATTATTATCGCTATAACTGTTATTATTATTCTTGTTACTATTATTACTATCCCTATTCCTTTTGTCTTTCTCCTTATAACTATTATTATTATCCTTATTATTATTATTATCGCTATAACTGTTATTATTATTCTTATTACTATTGTTACTATCCCTATTACTCTTGTCTTTATCCTTATAACTATTATTATTATCCTTATTACTATTATTATTATCCTTATTACTATTATCATTATCGCTATAACTGTTGCTATTATTCTTGATACTATTTTTATTATCCCTATTCCTCTTGTCTTTCTCCTTATAACTATTATTATTATCCTTATTACTACTATTATTATCGCTATAACTGTTATTATTATTCTTGTTACTATTATTACTATCCCTATTCCTTTTGTCTTTCTCCTTATAACTATTATTATTATCCTTATTATTATTATTATCGCTATAACTGTTATTATTATTCTTATTACTATTGTTACTATCCCTATTACTCTTGTCTTTATCCTTATAACTATTATTATTATCCTTATTACTATTATTATTATCGCTATAACTGGTATTATTATTCTTGTTACTATTATTACTGTCCGTATTACTCTTGCCTTTATCCTTAATACTATTATTATTATCGCTATAACTGTTATTATTATTTTTGTTACTCTTATTACTGTCCGTATTACTCATGCCTTTATCCTTAGTACTATTATTATTATCGCTATAACTGTTATTATTATTCTTGTTACTATTATTATTATCCCTATTCCTCTTGTCTTTCTCCTTATAACTATTATAATTATGCTTATTATTATTATTATTATCGCTATAACTGTTGTTATTATTCTTGTTACTATCATTACGATCCCTATTCCTCTTGTCTTTCTCCTTATAACTATTATTATTATCCTTATTATTATTATTATTATCGCTATAACTGTTATTATTATTCTTGTTACTATTATTATTATCGCTATAACTGTTATTATTATTCTTATTACTATTACTATTATCCCTATTCCTCTTGTATTTATCCTTATAACTATTATTATTATCCTTATTATTATTATTATTATCGCTATAACTGTTATTATTATCCTTAATACTATTATTATTATCGCTATAACTGTTATTATTATTCTTATTACTATTACCATTATCCCTATTCCTCTTGTCTTTATCCTTATAACTAATATTATTATCCTTATTATTATTATTATTATCGCTATGACTGTTATTAATATCCTTATTACTATTATTATTATCGCTATAACTGTTATTATTATGTTTATTCTATTGTTACTATCCGTATTACTCTTGCCTTTATCATTATAACTATTATTATTATCGCTATAACTGTTATTATTATTCTTATTACTATTACTATTATCCCTATTCCTCTTGTATTTATCCTTATAACTATTATTATTATCCTTATTATTATTATTATTATCGCTATAACTGTTATTATTATCCTTAATACTATTATTATTATCGCTATAACTGTTATTATTATTCTTGTTACTATTATTATTATCCCTATTTCTCTTGTCTTTCTCCTTATAACTATTATTATTAATCCTTATTACTATTATTATTATCGCTATAACGGTTATTATTATTGTTATTACTATTATTATTATCGCTATAACTGTTATTATTATCCTTATTGTATTGTTACTATCCGTATTACTCTTGTCTTTATCCTTATAACTATTATTATTATCCTTATTATTATTATTATTATTATTATCGCTATACCTGGTATTATTATCCTTATTATTATTATTATTATTATCGCTATAACTGTTGTTATTATTCTTGTTACTATTATTATTATCCCTATTCCTCTTGTCTTACTCCTTATAACTATTATTATTATCGCTATAACTGTTATTATTATTCTTATTACTATTACCATTATCCCTATTCCTCTTGTCTTTATCCTTATAACTATTATTATTATCCTTATTATTATTATTATTATCGCTATAACTGTTATTATTATTCTTGTTACTATTATTATTATCGCTACAACTGGTATTATTATTCTTGTTACTATTATTACTGTCCGTATTACTCTTGCCTTTATCCTTAATACTATTATTATTATCGCTATAACTGTTATTATTATTCTTGTTACCACTATTATTATCCCTATTCCTCTTGTCTTTCTCCTTATAACTATTATAATTATCCTTATTATTATTATTATTATCGCTATAACTGTTGATATTATTCTTGTTACTATTTTTATTATCCCTATTCCTCTTGTCTTTCTCCTTATAACTATTATAATTATCCTTATTATTATTATTATTATCGCTATAACTGTTATTATTATCCTTAATACTATTATTATTATCGCTATAACTGTTATTATTATTCTTGTTACTATTATTATTATCCCTATTTCTCTTGTCTTTCTCCTTATAACTATTATTATTAATCCTTATTACTATTATTATTATCGCTATAACGGTTATTATTATTGTTATTACTATTATTATTATCGCTATAACTGTTATTATTATCCTTATTGTATTGTTACTATCCGTATTACTCTTGTCTTTATCCTTATAACTATTATTATTATCCTTATTATTATTATTATTATTATTATCGCTATACCTGGTATTATTATCCTTATTATTATTATTATTATTATCGCTATAACTGTTGTTATTATTCTTGTTACTATTATTATTATCCCTATTCCTCTTGTCTTACTCCTTATAACTATTATTATTATCGCTATAACTGTTATTATTATTCTTATTACTATTACCATTATCCCTATTCCTCTTGTCTTTATCCTTATAACTATTATTATTATCCTTATTATTATTATTATTATCGCTATAACTGTTATTATTATTCTTGTTACTATTATTATTATCGCTACAACTGGTATTATTATTCTTGTTACTATTATTACTGTCCGTATTACTCTTGCCTTTATCCTTAATACTATTATTATTATCGCTATAACTGTTATTATTATTCTTGTTACCACTATTATTATCCCTATTCCTCTTGTCTTTCTCCTTATAACTATTATAATTATCCTTATTATTATTATTATTATCGCTATAACTGTTGATATTATTCTTGTTACTATTTTTATTATCCCTATTCCTCTTGTCTTTCTCCTTATAACTATTATAATTATCCTTATTATTATTATTATTATCGCTATAACTGTTGTTATTATTCTTGTTACTATTTTTATTATCCCTATTCCTCTTGTCTTTCTCCTTATAACTATTATTATTATTGCTGTAACTGTTATTATTATCCTTAATACTATTATTATTATCGCTATAACTGTTATTATTATTTTTGTTACTCTTATTACTGTCCGTATTACTCTTGCCTTTATCCTTAGTACTATTATTATTATCGCTATAACTGTTTATTATTATTCTTGTTACTACTATTATTATACCCTATTCCTCTTGTCTTTCTCCTTATAACTATCATAATTATCCTTATTATTATTATTATTATCGCTATAACTGCTATTATTATTCTTGTTACTATTATTATTATCCCTATTCCTCTTGTCTTTCTCCTTATAACTATTATTATTAATCCTTATTACTATTATTATTATCGCTATAACGGTTATTATTATTGTTATTACTATTATTATTATCGCTATAACTGTTATTATTATCCTTATTCTATTGTTACTATCCGTATTACTCTTGTCTTTATCCTTATAACTATTATTATTATCGCTAATAACTGTTATTATTATTTCTTATTACTATTATTATTATCGCTACAACTGGTATTATTATTCTTGTTACTATTATTACTGTCCGTATTACTCTTGTCTTTCTCCTTATAACTATTATAATTATACTTATTATTATTATTATTATCGCTATAACTGTTGTTATTATTCTTGTTACTATCATTACGATCCCTATTCCTCTTGTCTTTCTCATTATAACTATTATTATTATCCTTATTATTATTATTATTATCGCTATAACTGTTATTATTATTCTTGTTACTATTATTATTATCGCTATAACTGTTATTATTATTCTTATTACTATTACTATTATCCCTATTCCTCTTGTATTTATCCTTATAACTATTATTATTATCCTTATTATTATTATTATTATCGCTATAACTGTTATTATTATCCTTAATACTATTATTATTATCGCTATAACTGTTATTATTATTCTTATTACTATTACCATTATCCCTATTCCTCTTGTCTTTATCCTTATAACTAATATTATTATCCTTATTATTATTATTATTATCGCTATGACTGTTATTAATATCCTTATTACTATTATTATTATCGCTATAACTGTTATTATTATTCTTGTTACTATTATTATTATCGCTATAACTGTTATTATTATTCTTATTACTATTGTTGCTATCCGTATTACTCTTGACTTTATCCTTATAACTATTATTATTAATCCTTATTACTATTATTATTATCGCTATAACTGTTATTATTATGCTGATTCTATTTTTACTATCTCTATTACTCTTGTCTTTATCCTTATAACTATTATCATTATCCTTATGGCTATTATTATTATCGCTATAACTGTTATTATTATCCTTGTTACTATTATTACTGTCCGTATTACTCTTGCCTTTATCCTTAGTACTATTACTATTATCGCTATAACTGTTATTATTGTGCTTATTCTATTGTTACTATCCCTATTACTCTTGTCTATATACTTATTACTATTATTATTATCCTTATTATTATTATTATTATTATCGCTATACCTGGTATTATTATCCTTATTACTATTATTATTATCGCTATAACTGTTATTATTATCCTTATTAATATTATTATTATCGCTATGACTGTTATTATTATGTTTATTCTATTGTTACTATCCGTATTACTCTTGCCTTTATCATTATAACTACTATTATTATCGCTATAACCGTTATTATTATTCTTATAACAATTACTATTATCCCTATTCCTCTTATATTTATCCTTATAACTATTATTATTATCCTTATTATTATTATTATTATCGCTATAACTGTTATTATTATTCTTGTTACTATTATTATTATCCCTATTCCTCTTGTCTTTCTCCTTATAACTATTATTATTATCCTTATTATTATTATTATTATCGCTATAACTGGTATTATTATCCTTAATACTATTATTATTATCGCTATAACTGTTATTATTATTCTTGTTACTATTATTATTATCCCTATTCCTCTTGTCTTTCTCCTTATAACTATTATTATTATCCTTATTATTATTATTATTATCGCTATAACTGTTATTATTATTCTTATTACTATTACTATTAAAAGTATTCCTCTTGTCTTTATCCTTATAACTATTATTATTATCCTTATTATTATTATTATTATCGCTATAACAGTTACTATTATTCTTGTTACTATTATTATTATCCCTATTCCTCTTGTCTTTCTCCTTATAACTATTATTATTATCCTTATTATTATTATTATTATCGCTATAACTGTTATTATTATTCTTGTTACTATTATTATTATCGCTATAACTGTTATTATTATTCTTATTACTATTGTTGCTATCCGTATTACTCTTGACTTTATCCTTATAACTATTATTATTAATCCTTATTACTATTATTATTATCGCTATAACTGTTATTATTATGCTGATTCTATTTTACTATCTCTATTACTCTTGTCTTTATCCCTTATAACTATTATCATTATCCTTATGGCTATTATTATTATCGCTATAACTGTTATTATTATCCTTGTTACTATTATTACTGTCCGTATTACTCTTGCCTTTATCCTTAGTACTATTACTATTATCGCTATAACTGTTATTATTGTGCTTATTCTATTGTTACTATCCCTATTACTCTTGTCTATATACTTATTGCTATTATTATTATCCTTATTATTATTATTATTATTATCGCTATACCTGGTATTATTATCCTTATTACTATTATTATTATCGCTATAACTGTTATTATTATCCTTATTAATATTATTATTATCGCTATGACTGTTATTATTATGTTTATTCTATTGTTACTATCCGTATTACTCTTGCCTTTATCATTATAACTACTATTATTATCGCTATAACCGTTATTATTATTCTTATAACAATTACTATTATCCCTATTCCTCTTATATTTATCCTTATAACTATTATTATTATCCTTATTATTATTATTATTATCGCTATAACTGTTATTATTATTCTTGTTACTATTATTATTATCGCTATAACTGTTATTATTATTCTTATTCTATTGTTACTATCTCTATTACTCTTGTCTTTATCCTTATAACTATTATCATTATCCTTATGACTATTATTATTATCGCTACAACTGTTATTATTATTTTTGTTACTCTTATTACTGTCCGTATTACTCTTGCCTTTATCCTTAGTACTATTATTATTATCGCTATAACTGTTATTATTATTCTCGTTACTATTATTATTATCCCTATTCCTCTTGTCTTTCTCCTTATGACTATTATTATTATGATTATTATTATATTATTATTATTCTTATTACTATTGTTACTATCGGTATTACTCTTGCCTTTAGCCATATAACTATTATTATTATCCTTATTACTATTATTATTATCGCTATAACTGTTATTATTATCCTTGTTACTATTATTACTGTCCGTATTACTCTTGCCTTTATCCTTAGTACTATTACTATTATCGCTATAACTGTTATTATTGTGCTTATTCTATTGTTACTATCCCTATTACTCGTGTCTATATACTTATTACTATTATTATTATCCTTATTATTATTATTATTATTATTATCGCTATACCTGTTATTATTATCCTTATTACTATTATTATTATCGCTATAACTGTTATTATTATCCTTATTATTATTATTATTATTATTATTATTATCGCTACAACCTTTATTATTATTCTTGTTACTATTATTATTATCGCTATAACTGTTATTATTATTCTTATTACTATTGTTACTATCCGTATCACTCTTGTCTTTATCCATATAACTATTATATTAATCCTTATTACTATTATTATTATCGCTATAACTGTTATTATTATTGTTATTACTATTATTATTATCACCATAACTGTTATTATTATCCTTATTCTATTGTTACTATCCGTATTACTGTTGTCGTTATCCTTATATCTATTATTGTCATCCTTATTATTATTATTATTATTATCGCTATAACTGTTATTATTATCCTTATTACTATTATTATTATCGCTATGACTGTTATTATTATGTTTATTCTATTGTTACTATCCGTATTACTCTTGCCTTTATCATTATAACTACTATTATTATCGCTATAACCGTTATTATTATTCTTATAACAATTACTATTATCCCTATTCCTCTTGTATTTATCCTTATAACTATTATTATTATCCTTATTATTATTATTATTATCGCTATAACTGTTATTATTATTCTTGTTACTATTATTATTATCCCTATAACTGTTATTATTATTCTTATTACTATTGTTGCTATCCGTATTACTCTTGTCTTTATCCGTATAACTATTATTATTATCGCTATAACTGTTATTATTATCCTTAATACTATTATTATTATCGCTATAACTGTTATTATTATCTTTATTACTATTATTATTATCGCTATAACTGTTTATTATTATGCTTATTCTATTGTTACTATCTCTATTACTCTTGTCTTTATCCTTATAACTATTATCATTATCCTTATGACTATTATTATTATCCCTGTAACTGTCATTATTATTTTTGTTACTCTTATTACTGTCCGTATTACTCTTGCCTTTATCCTTAGTACTATTATTATTATCGCTATAAACTGTTATTATTATTCTTGTTACTATTATTATTATCCCTATTCCTCTTGTCTTTCTCCTTATGACTATTATTATTATTGTTATTACTATTATTATTATCGCTATAACTGTTATTATTATCCTTATTCTATTGTTACTGTCCCTATTACTCTTGTCTATATCCTTATAACTATTATTATTATCCTTATTACTATTATTATTATCGCTATAACTGTTATTATTATTCTTGTTACTATTATTATTATCCCTATTCCTCTTGTCTTTCTACTTATAACTATTATTATTATCGCTATAACTGTTATTATTATTCTTATTACTATTACAATTATCCCTATTCCTCTTGTATTTATCCTTATAACTATTATTATTATCCCTTATTATTATTATAATTATGGCTATAACTGTTATTATTATCCTTAATACTATTATTATTATCGCTATAAACTGTTATTACTATCTTGTTACTATTATTATTATCCCTATTCCTCTTGTCTTTCTCCTTATAACTATTATTATTATCGCTATAACTGTTATTATTATCTTTATTACTATTATTATTATCGCTATAACTGTTATTATTATGCTTATTCTATTGTTACTATCTCTATTACTCTTGTCTTTATCCTTATAACTATTATCATTATCCTTATGACTATTATTATTATCGCTGTAACTGTCATTATTATTTTTGTTACTCTTATTACTGTCCGTATTACTCTTGCCTTTATCCTTAGTACTATTATTATTATCGCTATAACTGTTATTATTATTCTTGTTACTACTATTATTATACCCTATTCCTCTTGTCTTCTCCTTATAACTATCATAATTATACTTATTATTATTATTATTATTATCGCTATAACTGTTGCTATTATTCTTGATACTATTTTTATTATCCCTATTCCTCTTGTCTTTATCCTTATAACTATTATCATTATCCTTATGACTATTATTATTATCGCTATAACTGTTATTATTATTTTTGTTACTCTTATTACTGTCCGTATTACTCTTGCCTTTATCCTTAGTACTATTATTATTATCGCTATAACGGTTATTATTATTCTTGATACAATTATTATTATCCCTATTCCTCTTGTCTTTCTCCTTATAACTATTATTATTATCCTTATTATTATTATTATTATCGCTATAACTGTTATTATTATTCTTGTTACTATTATTATTATCGCTATAACTGTTATTATTATTCTTATTACTATTGTTGCTATCCGTATTACTCTTGTCTTTATCCGTATAACTATTATTATTATCCTTATTACTATTATCATTATCGCTATAACTGTTTTTATTATTCTTGTTACTATTATTATTACCGCTATAACTGTTATTATTATTCTTGTTACTACTATTATTATCCCTATTCCTCTTGTCTTTCTCCTTATAACTATTATAATTATCCTTATTATTATTATTATTATATCTATAACTGTTTATTATTATTCTTATTACTATTACTATTAACCGTATTCCTCTTTTCTTTCTCCTTATAACTATTATAATTATCCTTATTATTATTATTATCGCTATAACTGTTGTTATTATTCTTGTTACTATCATTATTATCCCTATTCCTCTTGTCTTTCTCCTTATAACTATTATTATTATCCTTATTATTATTATTATTATCGCTATAACTGTTATTATTATTCTTGTTACTATTATTATTATCGCTATAACTGTTATTATTATTCTTATTACTATTGTTGCTATCCGTATTACTCTTGTCTTTATCCGTATAACTATTATTATTATCCTTATTACTATTATCATTATCGCTATAAACTGTTTTTATTATTCTTGTTACTATTATTATTACCGCTATAACTGTTATTATTATTCTTGTTACTACTATTATTATCCCTATTCTCTTGTCTTTCTCCTTATAACTATTATAATTATCCTTATTATTATTATTATATATCTATAACTGTTATTATTATTCTTATTACTATTACTATTAACCGTATTCCTCTTTTCTTTCTCCTTATAACTATTATAATTATCCTTATTATTATTATTATCGCTATAACTGTTGTTATTATTCTTGTTACTATCATTATTATCCCTATTCCTCTTGTCTTTCTCCTTATAACTATTATTATTATCCTGATTATTATTATTATTATCG